>PVJA010022866.1:0-33732 GCA_004027025.1 Myocastor coypus
GGAGGAGGAGGGAGGGAGGGAAGGAGGGAGGGAGGGAGCGAGGAGGGAAGGCAAGCAAGCAAGTTACTGGTCCTTTTAGGATAATGTTGAGTTGACATGCCAACTCTGGAATTGGCACCTTTCACATCTCTTGTCACCCGTGGCAATTAAATGTTGTCATTGCTTAAACCTACATTGGTTGGGTTCTCTGTTGCTTTGATCTGAACACATCCTCTCTGGTACACTTGCTCTTCCTGCCAACAAGTGGAGTAGGTGAGATGCAGAGATGTCTGAGACAGAGGGAGTGTAAAGATTGAGGGTTAGGCTTTGGTCCAGGCGAGGCGGAGGCGGGGGATACCCAGGGCTAGGAAGACAAGTCGTTCCTGAGTGACTCCTGGAATTACCACACACAAGTGCCGCGGACACACGCAAGTGCAACGGGCACACGAGTACAATGGACATTAGCTAGACTTCTGTCTCCCGGTGCTTTCTATTACTCGAGATTTACTTCCAGTGTAAAAAAACAGCTTAGCCTGGTCACTGGGCGATGCAGCACGAAGTCCTAGATGTGTGACCTCAGACCTTTCCTCTAACCTTGGTGAGCATCAGTTTACCTACCCACAAAGTGGGGAGAGCAGCACGTCGTGCCACAAATCCGAACTTGCTTTGGGAACTTTAGTGGGCAGTGGTGGCACCGTGAGTGCGTGGCTTGGTGCCTGGCACACAGTAGGCATGGGCACGAGTGGGCCCGGGCATGGTGCCTGTGCTTGCGCTGCGCTGCGACGTTCAGGTGGAGCCACGTCTGGCCACTGCTCCACGGAGCAGGTACTCTAGATACCACTGAGCGGGGTTTATGAAACGCTTCCTTCCCTGGCAGGGACGGGTGAAGTCCAGCAGCCCGGAGGGGAATCTCAGCTTGTGTTTTCTACGTATTTTCCACCAAACATGCTGTGACAAGATGTCTGTTTCCATCAGGACCCTCAGTGATTCCTCTCCAGTCCTCGCTTTCTCTGCATTGCAGGGTGGAAAGACATCTGCTGGCTTCGCCCGGTCGCTGCGCTGGGAGCTGCCCCCGCTGCGAAGCCCAGGCTGCTGGACCGGTCCCTTGCCAGTGGCAGATGGTCCCTCTGAGACACCGCGGAGCATGATGAGACTGTCACGCTCGAGCTTTCCGAGCTTCCCGCTGACAGACAAGCCAGGGGTGGGCCTGTGTCCTTCGGCCTTGTTCTGTGTGCTGGCGCTCCCTTAGCCACTTCCTCCTCCCTGGCCCCAGCGTGGCAGCAGCAAGGCGGGGTCTTGCTGGTTCTCAAGCTCTCCCCGTTGGGCTCCTGCAGCCGTTGCCCACGGTGGATTCTCTGACCCTGCGCTGCACCTGCTTTTGGTCTTCCCTGCCCTGTGCTGCGCGGAGCGTGGGACCCACAGCCTGCAGCGGAGCCGACGTCGCAGGGTGCAGGGACCTTGCTGCTGCTGCTGCTGCTGCTGCTGCTGCTGCTCCCTCCGCCCAGGGCATCGTTCTGGAGGAAGACAGCTGCCCAGGAGCTGGGACTCGCCAGAGCCTGAGCCCGGACATGCCGCAGCGCTCCCCGATTGGATGGCAGAGCGACAAAGGCTATAGCTGAGCACCGAGGCTTAGAAGGAGCAGCAAGATGAAGAGGGACGCCAGTGGGTAGGGCCGAGGAAGCCAGCGTGGCCAAGGCGAGGAGGGCAAAGCCTACTGGGTACTGAGGAGGCAGAGAACGGCAGGACAGCGGGACCAGTGCCAAGCGAGAAGGGAGGAGGGCATTCAGGACCGTTCCCCACTTCTGTGATCCAAGCTTCTTGTGCCCTGGACTCCTCCATGTAGAGTCCAGCAAAATCCTCACGTATGTGGAATTTTCCCTGGGAACTTTGGCCTCTTCCCTATATTTGATAAGCACATGGTACCACACCACATAAAGGATGGTCAAGAGTTTCTTAGGCTTTCCGTTTTCACTCCAGAGCCAACCCCCTGACCCCAGGTGTGGCTCAAGGAGAGTCCAGGGCTTGCCGAGGACAGAGTAGAGCAGCTCCGGGTACAGGATGGCGTCCGACAGCGCTGGCACGGGATGGACGTGCCCTACTGCATGGGACCGTGGCAGCAACTTCGTCCTGAGCTGTACTCACTCAGCTTCAAAGGAGCTGCACTAGAGACTGTTTCTGTGTCTGCAACTGCGTCCGCAGCTCTGTCTCCGTCTCTTTTCCTGTCCCCACCTCCGTCCCTTCCTCTTCCAGCCCTCTTTGATGTATTGCGTCTTCAACTTTGGGCCTTTGCACTGAGCTACATCCCTGGGATTTGGCTAAGTTGCGGACTTGCCCAGTCTGAGCTTCAATGTGTAATCTTCCTGCCTCAGCCTTCCAAAGTGTTGGGGTTGCATGCGTGTGCTGTGACGTCAGGGAGGGATGTTTCATTTTGGGCATTGTCTCTTCATACCTTTTGCCTGTGCTCCTTATTTCCTTAGCCAAGCGTACCAGAGCCTTTCATATATTTTTGATGCTCCTCCTTCACCAGACACGTGGTTTGTGAACATCTCTACGTTTTTCAGGGTCTGGCTACGCAGTCAGGCTGTCTCCAAGCTGCTGGCAGTCCTCCTACCTCTGTCTCGCCGAGTGCTAGACCTGCAGGCATGCGCCACTGTGCCCAGCCCGGTCTGTGTCTTTCTTTTATCTTTTAGCAGAATCTTTAGTGGAGCTGTTGTGGCAGAACTGAGTCCAGGAAAGGACCGAGAGACGCCCGAGGAAGGCAGGAGGCATTGAGCAGCTTCATTTACACTGGCGGTCCCAGCTGGGCGGACTGCCAGCAGAGCCTGGCCCTGCTGCTTGGGGGCTGACGCTTTCACAGGACGCAGGAGATGCAGAGGATTACAGAGCCGAGGCAGAGAGGCCTGGCAGTTCTTCTGATTTGCTAGCAGGGTGACAGCATCGGGGACAAGGCCGTGTTACGGATCACCAGTTACGAGGCTGGGTTAATGGTCCCGCAGCTTGGTGCAGTGAGGCATCCGGCATGTTCAGTTATGCTGTCATGGCTACAGGGGTCGAGAAAATAATTAAAAGGCTACGGAACAGTTCCAGAGCTAGGCACTCTTTTGGTACTGGGAATCAAACTCAGGGCCTTGCGGGGCAGGCACTGTGCCCCTGAGTCAGGTCTACATTCCTGACCCCAGGCAGTTTCCAAAGAACAAAGCTTTTTTTTTTTTTAAAGAATAACTTTCCTGGCACCATTTTTTCCCTTTCAGAACAACTGTTTTCAAGTCTGATGAAGGGCAGTGTATGAACTTGAAGGGCTGTGCCTTAGGTGACAAGTCCAAATCTTCTCAAATGTTTCATTTCTACAAATGTCATGCTTTTATGTGTTGCCTGGCCCATATTAAATTTTGAGTTGAAGCTCCATAAAGTGTGAAAAAAAAATTGGGTTAAGGAATCCCCTCCTCTTTTGGCCTAGATTATCAAATTCTTTCAGGACCATTTTTTGGACACAACTACCGTTTCTCCATTAAATCGCCTTTGCGCCTCTGTAGACGACTTCTTGGGTGTGTGTTGTGGGTGTGTTCTGGGCCATTTTCTCTGTGCCATTGAGCTCAGTGTCTTTCCCATGCTGATGCCAGATACTCCTGATGGTGTGGCTGTGGCTATCTGTGAAAACTTACACCAGGGCAAACAAATTCTTCGCACCTTATCTCAAAACTGTTTTGGCTACTCTGGTTGCTTGACCTTTCCATATCAATTTTAGAATACATTTTTTTCTATTTCTACAGTGTTGTTGTGGTGGTGCCTTATATAAGATTGCACGAATCCTCTGTAGCACCCTGGGAAGAGTTTGCTAGGTTGGGTCTTCCAACCCGTGGACGTGGTATGTCTCACCATTTTTTTTTCAGGGTTAATTTTGGCTCCTTTTATCAGTGGGTCGATTTAGGCACTCAGATCTTGAGCCTGCATGTTGTGAGACGCCTGCCCGTGGAAGTTTAATATTTTAGCTTATCTTGTGATTGGAAATGCCCTTGCATTTCTAGTGGCAGCATCATACCTCATTGCTGCCCAGGGTACTTCATTCGTCTTTGTATGTTTATCCTGTATCTTGCCACCTCGCTGAGCTCCTGTGTCAGCGTCGGGAGGCTTTTGTTCTGTGCACTTTTAGAGCCCTTGGGCTTTTCTGCTTTGAGAGCCACGTGCTCCACAGGCAGCCCGTCTGACCTGTGTCCTGGCATTCATTTTTCCCGCCTCAGTGCTCCCGTGGCACTTCCAATACTGCGTTCAGTGCGGCTGGTGGGGACCGGCAACCTTGCCTTTTTTCCCACTCAGAATGCACTCGTTGAGCTTTCGACTGTCCGGTACGTTGGCTGAGGAAGGCCTTTTGCTAGGTGCTTTTTTTTCAGGAAACTAAGTAGATTCTCCTTTACTTTGATTTTTTTTCATTTGTGTTAAGCGTAATGGCTCATTGAAGCACGTTTCCTTGGGATGCTTTAAAACATTGGTAAGATAATTCTAACATTTCTGCCCCTGTGATGTTGGTTTCTGTCTACTGTCTTGTTCCACTCAGTTTATTTTTATTTTTTGTGGAACTGGGGATTGAACGCAGGCCCTTGCACTTGCCAGGCAAGCGCTTATTCTACTGAGCTGCATCCCCAGCCCCTCCACTCAGTTGAAGGTTCTCAAATACTTGATCTGCTGCGTGATTTTTCACTGAAATCTGCTCATTTGCATATCATAAGGCATTTGCATATCTGCGTCTATTCTTAACATTTTAAAAGCTCGCTTACTGCCTTGCTCTAGCTGCCTTTCTCTGATGCCACTCTGATGGTCAAGGGAGGCCGCAGGTTTCTCGCTCTCGCCCCAGCTTGCCATGTGGCTTCTGTGGACACCCAGCAGAGGGCTCCCTGCCAGCGCCAGGCGGGGTGAAGGCCCAGGCTCTGCTGCAGGCTGCACTGCACTGCTGAGAACGTGGACTCGTTATTGTGAGTGACGGCAGAAGCCTGAGCCTGCTCAGCCTCCTCTAGCACAGCGCCACTGCAGAAGGGGAGGCAGAGTCCCAGCCCCCCTCGGCATCTCCAGTGGCCCTGGAGGGGGGTAGGGGGGCTGTCACTGCCTGCTGCAGGCGCCTGGGTCAGCTCCCACGGAGGCTGCTCTGGTTGCATCTTGCTGGATGCTGGAAACTTGCCGTCACGCTGGGTAGGTGGGCGTCGGTGCTGCCGTCCGGCTGTGGCTGGGGCGTGGGAGGCAGGGCCGCGTTTTCCCTTAGGTCTGAGGTATGCAGCTAGCTTGCTGTCTTCCCTCCGCCTTTCGGATATTCTTTACTCTGCACCCTGTTTCTAGGGTTCATAGTTGTATCCATGGGAGGATTAAGAGGAAGCGCGTCTCCTCTGTTGTCCTAGAACAGACCCCTCTAACTTAATTTGTGGCTGAGGTATCATCAGTAGTCTCATTAGAACACATCTGCATCCGTCTGGATGCTGAGACACACATTTTAATGCTTTGGGCTCATTTAAAAAAATAGTTTCTTTTATCTGCGTTGTGAAGTATAGCCGTACAATTCTACTTTTATTTCATTTCAATCATTTATTTTTTTCAAAAACTTTTTTTCCCCCTAAGTTGGGGGTTGAGCCCTGAGCCTTCATAAGAGCTATACCTCCAGCCATTTTTAAAATTATTATTATTTTGAGACGGGGTGTCCCTCAGTTACCTAGTTGTCCAGGCGGGGCTTGAGCTTGCTGTCCTGCTGCCTGAGTCGCCTAAAGTGCTGGATGCCAGTTGCATGCCGCCATGGCCAACCACACAATTCTACTTTGATAAAGTCAAGTGGGCAGGAAAGTATCGGGGAGCAGGTGTCCACCGGATACGCTTGCTTCGTTCTATTGATTTCTGAGGCATGTGCAGTCTGAGAAGGGGAGTCTTGGTCCCTCATTTTTCAGGGTGAGTTATGGGCTGAGGAAAGACAGACGGCAGGGGACAGGACAGAGGGAAGTGGACGAGCAGTGCTGCATGTAACATTCCGATCACGAGTATTTACACATTATTTCCTCCATTCCATTGATTTACTTTCATGGCTTATTCTGTGCAGCCAAACTTTTATCTTGCTTTTCTACTCGATATTATAAAATAAACATTTGTATACGCAATGAGGCATTCTTTAGACACTGTTTAGATTGCTGCATAATATTCCACTGTATAGATATACCACAATCACTTTACCCATTCTTACAATATTCACGATTGATTTCACTTTTATTCCAGGGTACATACCTCATAAGCAGACATCTTCCTGCTAAACTCGTAGGCACACCAAGTCCTCTTTAAGTATGTTCTGAAAGGAGCGATGTGGTGTTGGAGGGACATGAGCTTCACTGCCGGTAAAATGGGTACAGAGCTGCCCTGCAATCCTCACCTGCTAGCCTGAAGGGCGCGTGGGGGAGCCACAACCCTAAGAACAAGCCCCGCTTTCCTTCCCTGAGCGTTGGCCTGGCGTGCAGTCCCCGGGGTGCCGCAGTGGCTTCTGGGAGGGAAAGGACGGCTTCCTTTTGTTCAGATTTGTGTTCCCAGGGCCCAGCAGGGGCACGCGTTTGCTGCATAGGTGAGCCGGGGACCTCAAATGCGGGCGGCTCGTTCTGGGCACGGCGAGGAATGAGGAGGCGCAGAGGGAGGGATGTGCGGGGCAGATGCCGCCGTCCCAGGTGGCTTCCAGTGCCCGACTCTGATGGCCTTGCCGTCCTGTTCGTCATCTGTCAGGACCTCCTCGCTCCTGGTGCTCTCGGGGCCCGCACCTGCCACCCCACAGCTGACAGCCCCAGCCAGGGCATGGGAGCCCTCCTGTGCCACGGGCCATGCATGCACAGCTTCCCAAAGGGAAGCCGCCTTTGTTGTCATCGGAGCGGGACCTGAAGTGTCAAAGTTCAAAGCCGACTTCAGTAGCAGCTCTGTTTTTCTTGCATTGCTATAAACATTTCTATGAAAATTGAAAATGAAAAGAAGGAACACTGAGAGATTTAGGTGAGGTTGGGCCCAAGCCGGTGATGTCCTGGAGCCAGGAGCAATAACCTCAGCAGTGGCCAGGACGGCAGTCATGTGGGCACCACCTCCTGTGTATCCCCTACCCTCCTCTGTTCCCCGTTGTCCTCTCTGCCACAAGGCTCAGGTGGGCCTTCCCCGTGGCCATGGTAAGCGCGGTCACCCTGCGAGCCCAGATGGCTGCTTGTAGAGGGCTCCACAACGCCTCATTACCCGTGTTATGTTCCACGATGTATGTCACATGCTGAACAGCACCTACCTGGCTGGAGTGACCACGGGCTGGCTGGCGGCTCTCTCTCCCCGAGCAGTCACTCAGCCTTGCCATCTGGTGAATCTAGCGGCCAGGTGGTGAACCTAAATAACCTCACTCCGATGCAGCAGAAGAGACCTCTCACTTGGCTCCGTTCCTGCCACCTGCGGCCGCCTCTAGGAGGGAGGCATCCGGAGAGTCAGCGTCACACTATTTCTTGATCAAGGATCTGTTTGCTCCCAGAAACACTGCTGCTTCACTAATGCAGGGCTGTGCTCCCCGGCTTCCCCACTTTATTTATTTATTTATTTATTTTCAGGACCAAGGTCTGAACTCACGACCTCACCCTCGCCAGCCAGGCACTTGTGCCATGGAGCTATCTCCCCAGCCCCTGCTTCCCCACTTTAGAATGCACTCAGGAACCAGGAAACCAAACGAAAAGGCCGTGTGAAAGCAACGCGGCAAGAAAATCCGCCCGTGAAAGCTCATGTACCTTCCTCCATCCTCCACTCAGAAACCGTCCCTCCTTTCTGCTCGGTGGCAGGGCAGAGTCCACCTGATTTCCAAGGGTTCGGCATCCCAGGAGCCACAGATTAGCAAAGAGGAGAGACTACGTAAGCGCAGAGACTTTGACCCGTGAAGAGGAGTGCCTGAAGGTAGCGACACGATGAGAAGCAGAGAAAGGATTCAGGCTCAACACCCTGAAAACTGAGTCATTCGGTGAAGGACAGAGGACCGTGGGCCCTTAGTCCTACCCGAGGGCAATCTTACTGCGCTACAGCAGTGGAGCCTAGAATGCAAGTCTGTATCACCGGCATCGTTTGTTGATCAGTAGTGTGAGCAAAGCCAAGCCCCCGCACAAGAGACCAAGGGCGAAGCCACAAGGAAGTGTTACTGGGAGCCCCGCCCTGACGGATGGCCTGAGAAGAGGTCGGTGCTGGCCTGAGCTTTGCTTTCAGATTATATGCTTTTCAGCTTTCTAGAATAACCACCTTATGTCATTAGCTCATCTTCGGGAATTTTACAAGAATGTCACACAGTCGCCATGAGGTTTACATTTCCGAGACACCGTTGGCCATCTGCCCGTCAGTGGGTGATGAGGTTTCATGTTCGCCCTGTTCTCCAAGTTGTCCTAAGTATTTATTCCTATTTTATGGTCCTGGTTTTCGCTAAGTAGGTTTATGGTTAGCTGCATGGCAGGGGATCAAGGAATATGTTTATCTGTAATTTAAGTGAACTTAAGTGGCCCTCCCTTAAAATGGAAGAGTCCCTCGCAGGGTGGGGTCCATGTTATATGAAGAAGGCCTCCCCGGCCAGCAATCCACCTATAAGATTACTGGTTGCTTATCTAGTACTTATCCAATATGGGCCACGAAGGAGGCTGTATGGGAAGGACAGAGGCGCTCGTGGGCAGGGAGGGGCAGGATGCTGTGCTCACCCGCCTCTGCCACCAATGCCCACCTGGTCTGCCTGGACTCTGGCACTCACTACAGGTTGGTCTGAGTCCCCGCTCGTCCCTTAGGGGGCGGGCGGGCCTGGCCATCTTGTCTCTGTCTGGAGGCTTGGCCTCCCCATGTGTGCCTCCCGCCACAGCTCTGAGGCCTTTATTCTGTGCTGGCGTCCGTGAGAACCCAGCCGTCTCCTCCTGTGTATTAATTTCTATCTAAATTAGCTGACTACACTTGCGTTGTATCCCAAGACATACACAGTTATTCAAATGCTTATGGTAATTCAGTGATTATCTGTAAGAGCATATATTACACAACAATGTTTGGAAAACTATAAAGGCGAGCAGTAAGGTGAGGCGATTTCCCCTGTAACCATCACCGCACAGTGTCACTAGTACTACAGCAGCCAAGCAGGCAGCTGCAGGGCGGGTCCTTTTGTCTTTCGAGCCTCAGGGTCGCTTGCTTCTCCATGGTGAAGGTGTCCAGAATACACCGCCCTCAACTACTCCCCGTTAGCACAAGACTTTTGAGCTGAAGGCAAGGGAGAATCAACAGGAAAAGCTCGCAGCCTCTTTATTTGCCTAAAAATAACACCTAATGTCTCCCTGCACCAGGATGAGAAGACAGTCCTTATCACTGGAAGCGGGGTGTGGGCACAGCAAGACTTGGGCATAAACAGATCTCGTAGAACCCAGCCTTGGTCTCTGTTTGTCCCCCACATGTGTTTCCTCACCCTGAAAAGCCAGACCCACACTTTCTTGTTTTTTCATTTTTCTGCAGTTTATCGTTTTTTGTTAAAGTGGTATATAAGCCCCTGGCCTAACCGTCCGTCCCTTCAGGTTGGTGCTTTCTTTTGAAGCTCCGATGCAGGTAGAGCTACAAATGTTCGGAAAACGTGGACTCTTGTCTCCTCCTGATCTGTGTGTTGTGGTGCTGGGTCCCTCTTCTGCCCGCCCCTCCTCTCCTGGACTTTTACGAGATTCCAGGCACACTGTGCCGATGGCCGCGGTTGGCTTCTGCCAGTGAAGCACCATGCTTTTCAACAGGAGTGAGCAGAAGCCAGCTGTGTGCAGCTGCAGTTCGAGCCTCCTGGGAAGCTGAGGCCAGAGGTCATCAATCTGAGCCCAGCCCGGGCGACTCGGCGCACGGATCACCTGGACGTTAAAGCGCGGACTCTGACGTCCTCAGTCAGGGTGGGGGAGGCTCTGCATCACTCCAGCACTGCTGGATGGTGGCCCGAGTTAATAACAGGACCCTCCCTGGAGTGAGAGCCACTCGGAGGCCTGGGCTTTGATGCCAGTGTCCAATCCAGCAGGTCTGGGACGGGCCGGGAACTTGCTTTTCAATCCTCCCCAAGTAGGGGTGGAGCCACTGGCCTGGAGGCCTCTGGGGAGCAGCCCGGCTTGTCCCCATGCAGCTCATCTGTCTGTACAGGCAGGATGAAGTGCCACGAATGCCAGGGTCTCCCACAGGGCCCCCTGGGTGCAACACATAGTGGCCCAGTCTTTCTTGCCATTCCTGTCACCCGGCCTTTGCCCTGAAGTGAGGCCAGGGGCGCTGGAGCGGCCCTCTTTGCCCCTCCTCTCCAGCCCCTCCGTTTTCGCTGTGCCGTGGATTCCCATTCAGCCCTGGGGTGCTGGGCACTGCCTGCCCTTATCTGGATGCACAGGAGATCCTTACACATAGACAGTGCGGCCGGCCCTAATGAGGACAACGTTGTCTCAGGCTGCCGCAGCGAGACTGTGCCCTGGCTTCCCCAGGGCTGGCCGCTCTGTGCAGCCTGCTCGGCCTGCATCCCAGGCGGCACGTTGTCTGAGGGCTCTAATCACGTGCGAGCCTGAAGGGCAAGGCAGGAAGCAATTGGGCCTCGCAGCCAGGCTTTCTCCCCGCCCAGGGAGGCCCCGCCAGGTGCATGCAGCAAGGCCCAGAGGCCAAGGTGGTCCCCCGTGTGGGCACTGCAGGGTGGGAGCCGGTGGCTGGAGTGTTTCCTGTGGGAGACAAAGCAGGGCTCCGGGCAGGCCTTGGACGTGGAGTCTCCCCTGGCCTGCTGGGAGAGGCCCCAGATTACTGAGGAGGGGGATGTTGGTTAGGACACTTTTGACTGCAAATAGCAGAAATAAGCGCTCCTAGCACTGGGCTGAAAAGGGAATCCTGCGTTACGAGGCTAGAACCGAACCCAGGGCTGGGAGGCAGCCGGCCTGCTGTGGGGCCGGGGCAGGGAGCTGCCTTCTCTGGGCTCACCATCCTCTCAAACATCCTCTGCTTTCATAGCCCACCCAGGCAATAAAACAATGCCTCTCCTGTAGGACCCTGACAGCAGGCTTCGGATTTAACTGGGCTTTTCTTGGTCTCAATTTCAAATGGCTGGGAAAGAGGCTTTGATTGGCCTGGGTCCAATCAGGCCCTGGCAGTGGGGGCATCAGTGCACATGGCTGCTGGGGTCTGGGTTGTGGGTCCCAGTGGGCAGCGAGGAGCAGCACTGTAACAGACAGGCAGACACTCCCAAAGGACACCTGGCAGGAGGCCGGAGCCAAGGCCAAAGCCCCTTTTCACTGTTTGACCTTTGATTTGACCTTTACGGTCCCTACTGGCTTTTTCCCAGCCCACAGTGCAGGGCAAAGCAAGGATGAGCACGGCCCTGACGATCGTAGAATGGGGCGTGACTGGCCCCTGGGACACAGACTTGGGACTGCTTTGGAGATGCTACTTAGTTTTGGAAAGAGACGCAGCCCACAGTCAGTCAGCAGGGAGGTGGTCTGACCTTGTAGCGCTCTGGAGCCCGAGGAAGTAGGCAGCAGCCAGTCGGAGGGAAGCTCTCCACGTGAGGCCGAGAGCCTCTGTGAAGTGGGCTCCCTGATGCCGCAAATCGGTGGCATCCCTGGAAGCGGAAGCCACGCCCACCCGCGGCCTCGCTCGATTTTCTTCTCTTCTCTGAACAGCTTTTGCTCTGCGCAGGTTCTTAGCCTCGGAGCGCGCCGGCTGCGCTTTGCAGTCTGTGTTATGTAACGAGTAATTTCCAAGCTGCCTCGCTCTGCTCCTGTCTTTATCACCACAGGCCGTGCTGTACTCAGCACATAATTAAGGCCTGATTTTCAACAGGAGACGGTGGAGAGAGGAGAAAACTGCCGAGAGCGTGAGCACCAGGAAGATGGATTTAGCAAGGACGCGGCCTCACCCAAGGCCGCGTATAGCTGGCTGCTCGCAGACCTGGCCTTGGCGTCGCTCGCTTTTCTCCAGCGTGTGTTTACGTGTTCTCACTCCATGTCAGATGGGTGGAGACCACCGTGAAGGGTCTCTGAGCTGGGTTATATGAACCACTTGGCCATTGGTGTGGACTTCTGAGTGTGCCCCAGACCGGGGCCCTTGTCTGGAGATGGCAGGTGAGGCCTGGAATGGTGGGTGGAGCTGTGGCGATCCAGAGGACAAGATACGTCCACGGCTGAGGACACCCGGCCAGCCCCAACCCCAGTTAGCTAGATAAAGACTTTCAGGGGCTGGGAAGATGGCCCGGTGGTCTAAGCGCTTGCCTGGCAAGCTCAAGGACCCAGGCTCGATCGTTGGTACACACACATGCTGTATCGGCTGCCGAAACCGGGCGTGTGGCACATGCCTGCAATCCCTGCAGGGGAGCTGAGACAGCAGGATCGGCTGAGCTGTGCAGGGAGACCCTCAACTAGACAAATAAGTAAAAGATTAAAACAAACAGAAAGACTGTTGTTGCAGGCGTCTCATTCCCCCACAGGGAGGGCCTCCTGGAGACAGAATAGTTCTCCCAAATGAACATAATGCATAACTTGGAGGAGGCCTTCCAGGGGTGCCCAAGCCTCCCCAGGCTCCTGCATTTCTTCAGTTTTCCCCTTGTTTGTTTGATAACATAGTAAGTACAGGCTGCCTACAGAAGACCTTTGTCTCATCTCAGAGAATCTTGGGTTTTGTGAGAGGGGTTTGATCCTCCTGGAGCCCTAAAATCATATCATTTGTCGCCCATTCATTTGGGAGGTTGGGGACTTAGTGTCCCCAATGACTACAGAATAATAATGCAGTGTCAGTGAGCAGAGCCAGGCTTTTTGTCCTTGGAGGACGCTTGGCCACCTTGCAGGACTTAATTCACACGGGCCATCCAGGAGCTGTTTCTTATTTTTCTCAAAAGGGAATGGAAACAGAGGCTGGAGGGCTGAAATGAGGACCTTTCCATCCGACTGGCTGGTGGGTGGGGGACCAGCCTGCACAGACACTTACGTTTCCCAGGTTTGGCTGGCTTTCTCGATGCCCTTTGCAAACTCACCGGGGGTGGTAAGCGTGAAGTCTGGTTAGGAGCTTATGCAAGCTGTTAGTCACCTTTTTAGATGAAAAGCACTGCAGGCTTAGGCTTGAGAATGTTCCGCAAGCGGGGCAGACCCCTTTTGAGTAATTCAGCTATCGCGTGTTTTCCAGGCAGAAATGACTGAACAGATACATTTCAAAAGCACATTTACATTTGCAAGTGGGAGTTTGACTGACTGAAAGGGCTCTGCTTGAAAGGGACACATGCAGGGCCCATTTGGAACGTGCAGAACAATTTCGACATGATAGCTACTAATTCCCCGAAGCCTTAAAGTCCCGGGCACACTTGAGCATGCGTAACCCTCGACATGGGCTGAATCTTGACTCTCTGGTGCTTTGCTCAGGAGAGCATCCCGGAAGAGGGAGTCGTGTCACTCCCCTATCTCCACACATCACTGCAGAGCCCCCCAGGCCTGCACTGGTGCAACTGGGAACAAGCATGGCACAGAAACCGCCCCGTGGGGTGGGCCAGGCTTTCAATGAAGGGCCGAGGGCGGGCCGCAGCGTCACACGGGGTTGGCTTCTTGATCCTTCCGCTTACCAGACACGTGGGACCTGGATGAGGCCTCAGCTTCCTCGTCTATACAAAATGGGAATGTTCTTAACTCACGGAGCTGTGGGTTAAGCTACATTAAGTCATGTGGCGTAGCGTCTTTCCAACTTGAGTCTGCGCGGAGATCACTGGGACCATGTGGAAGCGCAGGGGTGCTACAGTAGGTCTAGAGCGTGGCCCCTGACTCTGGTCCCCAGGCTGCACTTGGAGAAAGGGACGTAGATGCTTGTGACCTGCAGTGCATCCAGTCAGCAGTGTTGACTACTGTCCCCCTTCTGGGGCCCTCACCTTCTTTCTTCCTCCTCAGGTGTTCCTACTTCCTTTTCTTCTTCTGAGCTTGTCTGCATGACTGTTTTGGGCTTGTCATGCCTCATCCGGTTCCGGGTGGCCGCACCTGTTCTCAGGGTGTGGCACGTGAACAAGGTGGTGGAGTGGCTGTGTTATGGTTTGTGTCTAGCTGTCCCCCCAAAGCCTCATGCAGTGATGGGGTGGCTTCTAGAGTTTGTGATTCATCCATGATCCAATGCTGGGATTATGGGTAGGAATGCTACACCCACCCTGGGGCAGATAATCTGAATGCAATATGGGGGGAGAGAGGGGGGGGCCTGTCGGCTGCTACAGCCACTGCTCCCCTCTCTGCTCTTTGCTGTTTTCTACTGCCATGAACTGCTGCCCTCTGCCCTGTGCCGCTCTGCCTTGGAGCCAACCGAGTATGGACTGAAACCTCCACTAACCGTGAGCTAAATAAGCCTATGCTTCCTTGATTATGGGTGTTGGGTGTCTTGTCCGAGCAGTGAGAGAGAAATACCCAAGACGGGTTGATCCGGAGAAAGTAGTGCTGTTTCTTCCATGCCGCGTGCGATCACTTGCGTTGCTCATTAAACTCAGTCTTCTGAGGGTTGCAGTGGCTTTGGGAGCAGAGAGTGGGCCTGAGGTCCAGGTCCTTTGTGGGACCAGATGTTCCTGGGCTCTTTGCCACTGCATAGCCTCCAAGCGAGGGGAGCCAGCTGTCTTCACAGTGCAGGAAGATGCTCCAGGCTGTGACCTTCTCCTGACTTCCAGCTGGTCTTCTATGGCCCCCACGCTGTCCACAGGGATCTGTGACAGTGAGATCCATAGTGGAATAACTTGGTGCTGGGGGTTGGTGGCCGGCTGGATGCCACTGAGGCCTCCTGGCCTTAGGGACCAGCTTTCCTCGGTCTGTTTCATGCAGCCTCCTTCCAGTCCTAAGTGACCCCTGTGGGTGTACCCTGCTTTCACCTCCTGCTGCATCTGTGTCCCTCTCACAGAATGCATAAGAACTTTCAGCTCCTCATCTCACATGTAGATGAGTGCATGCATGTGTGTCCGGGCACATGTGTGCGTGTACACACACACACACACACACACACGGCCCCTTCTCCAGCTTCTCTTTTCCTGAGCATGACATGTTGTCATTCCCACCTGTGGTGGCCATCTTGGGCAGGCAGAGGAGTGTGGCGAGGAGGAGTCCCTTTGGGGTCCCAAGCATGAAGGAGGTAGGACCTCCCTGGGGTTCAGCTTGCCTGCCGTCCCACCCAGGGTTCAGTCTGCCCCACACTTTGTCCAGAGTTGAGGCTCAGAAGCAGAGCGGGGCTCCAGGCAGCTGTTTCTCCTCAGCATCATCCTTTCAGACCTTGTTGCCCACAGGAAGGGTTCTCTTTTCCCTTCCACCCACTGGAATTGCCCTACGTTGTGTCTTTCTTCTTTTCTCCATAATTCCTTTGTTCTAGAGAAATTTAGCTGTTCCTACTCCCTGCGGCACAAAAATCCCATGTCCCAGTCATAGCAATAGGCAGGAAGTGTGGAAATGGAAAACCTTTTGCTTACTGAGAAGGGACATTAAATTTGAAGTATTTCAAAATATATTTATTATATGTCGCACTTCATATAGAATAGGAAGGAAAAATGGGTCTCTCTGCTCCTTTCCCCTGTCCTTGGCAGACATTACTAATCTATCACACTGCATGACTTTGGAATTCTTGTGAACACAATGTTCCATTCAGCCAGAAGCAATCAATAAGAGCTGGCTTTGGAGATGGAATCAAAGCTGGGGATGATAAAGGAGCCACATCTGTACTTCATCTCTGAACAGGAAATGCCAGCATAAAATTGGAAGCCATGTAACTCAGGAGCATTTTAAAGTTTGAAGTCATTGCCACGTCCCCACACAATAGCCCCTCCACCCCTGCTCACCTAATCTAATTGTGGAGAGAGCTCCCTGCTCCCTGGCTGTGCCTCACATTTTTAGACTAAGTCACCCTCCTACGACCTGCCCCCTGCATCTTGCTCTTCCTCAGAGCACATCCATTTCTGTCAGTCCCTCAGATGCCTGACAGCGGCCACCATCACTGTCCCCTCCCCCCCTTTTCTGGGTTCAACCTCCCCAGTCCTTTTCCGTGGCAGAATTCCAGTCCTGTTCACCAGCACAGTGCTTCTGCTTGGGATCTTTTCCCATTTAATGACTTCACGAAGGCACAGAAGGAACTTCATGGATTGGATGACTGTCCCCCAAAGGCCGATGTGGCAAGTCTGTGCTGCTGTCAGGAGGGTATGGGATCTCTGAGACGTGGTCATTCCGAGTGTCCTTGCGGGAGGGTGGGAACCTCTGTCCCTTGGTCTTCCCTCCTTCTTGTCCTGGCCACAAGGTGAATGGTGGTGTCCACACTACGGCTGCTGCTGTCTGACGGCATCAGGAGCAGCACTGGTCTCCAGGTTCTCCCCTGTCCCAATCGATGAGCTGATCACGGAACGGTCACCCTACTTCAGGGCAGAAGTAAGAAAAAGAAAAGACAAAGGGAAAGGGGCGCGAGAGAAATGCCCAGGGAGAACAGGGTGCTCGGAAGGGGAGGGGAGCTGCATCCTGCCCATCGAGGGGCCTGCAGAGCGAGGGGCCAGTGGTCCCGACTCCGTCTGCTGTCCTTTGATCTCAGCTGATGCAGGCGGCCCCACTGGCCTCATGCTAGGAGGCTGCAGTCAGGTGCCAGCTCAGTGTGGTCTCTGGAGGTCAGCGCTGTGTGCAGGGCTCGGCTTGGTCCAGCTTGAGCACTGCCGCTCTGTGCCCGTGGTTCGTGTCTGCTCAGCAGGCTGGTCGTGCCCAGCCACACCAGCCCCGTTGCCATACCTGGGCCTTGCACACCATGGTGAAGCGCTGACTCTTCACCGAGGTCCAAGGCAGACCAGCCAGGGGCTGAAGCCTCTGAAAGTTCAGGCCAAGAAAATCTTTCCCTCGACTAGCAGGTGAGCGTGGACAGACGCTGCAGGAGTCCTTAGCTCATCGCTGTTTGAAAGATTGAGGCAGAAGCTCATGCGAAGGTCTGGCTTGCTGGATACTCGCGAGACCTCACTACCTCACAGCCCGAGGCTGTGTTCTCCCACTCCACGATGTCCTGATGTCAGTCCCATTGTACAAACTCTCTATGTCTACATGCAAGCTCTTCCTGTCCATCTGTCTATCTGTCCGTCTGCCTGTCTGTCTTCCTCTCTTGCTGGTGGCTGCTGTCACTCAGCTGTCAAAGCTGCATCCTGCCCGTGCTTATGCCCCGAGAAACCCACCCAAGCATCCGGTTGAGACGGAGCTGCGAGGGGGTCATGCCAACTCCTCTGCTGTGTTGCCACCCCCCAGTGCGCTGACGCTGCTGTTCTGGTGGCAAATCAAGCAGGGATTTGCAGTCTCAACATCTTTAGAAAGAATGAGGACAATCAGGCCAGCCCGGCTGCCCGCATATTCTGTGTACCCAGCCACGTTTTGTGTGACTTACGCAATGAACCAACATCCCGAGGTCAGCTTCTGGCTGGGGTCAGGACCGCCGCACGGTGGAGCCAGTCCTCTCAGGCCCTCCGTGTTAATGTCGCCATCTGTTACAACACCGGACTCTTGTCAGAAAGCTGAAGTGGGCAAGTTGATCGAGTGATAAAGCGCAACATGCCAGACCTTGCGGCTCCGGTGTCTGTGTCCCAGGTTTTTCATTTGTAAAGCGATGCTAAGATAAATCAGCGGTGTCCTGTATATGAACGTCTGCAGTTCCTCAGATCAGGCTTTTCCAATCCTCTTCACTGTTCTGGCTGCAAAATCACAATGTCAGTTGTTTGAAAACCGGGACCGCATTGCTGACTTGAGTTTGTTATTGGGTTCTGCTCTACGACGGAGCATTTCTTAGGGTTCCGGCTAATAGAGCCGGTTCTGGCTGCCTGCTTAGCTCTGCTCTGTTCCTAAGAATCCCTCCTGTGGTCGCATTTCAAAATGTCTCTGGGTTTTCTCCCTCTCCACCCAATATCTGCACATAGTTTCTAAGTTCATTAAGCCTGACCACCCGGGCCGGTGACTTTGTACTCTCCTCAGCCTGTGTGGGAGCTACGCCAGTTGCATTCTGTGAATCAATATCTTGTAGCATTTATTATGTTCCTAGAGTGCTTCCAGATGCAGGTTTCTCACCCACAGCACCCCTGGCAGCTCCGGCAGGATGTCCCCGTGTGTGGGACTGTCCTGAGCACCACAGGACGTTCCCCAGCACCCTGGTCTCCAGCTCCATGATGCTGCTAGTGCCCACCTGCTCCCAGTCTGGGCAGTCCAGGTGTGTCCAGTCATTGCCATATGTGCCTATGGGCAAAGCTGCCCTGGTGGATGGACGCGGCCAGGGATCTGTGAAGAAGCCTGGCAAAGCTTCTGAGGGCTTCTGCGGAGGGTGTCGTAGAGGGAGTCAGGAATCAGGGTATGGACAATTAATTACTAAATTAAGAAACTCGCGGAAAACGGATCTTCCACTGAATCTGTATAGGGGAAGAATACAGAGGAGTAAAAACAACCTTTAGTATAAAAGGAGGAGGAGGAGATGTGGAATATTGAAAAAAGGAAACTCATAGTTACTCTATCCTGTTTGCCAGATAAGTACAATGCTTAAGAAATTATTACTTTTCAAGTACAGAAGGATTTGTGAATGGGAGAAAAGGCAGCTCTGTGCCTCAGTGTGTGAATGAGTAACTCGAGCAGGTGACAAATCTTCTGTCCGATTCCACTTATGAATTCCACTTGAGTCTTGATAGATCTGAGGAATTAAATGGTTTCTCCAATGAATCCATAATCCATTGCTACCCTGGACACATTTAATAACAGATACGGGGGGGGGGGTGTAAGATGAAGAGAAACACAGTCTCTCAGTCTTTTCCTAAACAGTTTTATTACTGAAATGATTCATGCATTGGCAGTCATCGAAATTGGTCCTAGGTGATTTATGTTTCCTGAAGACAGTGTTTTTGAAATTGTTCTCCTTAGTCGTTCAGCGTTTGTGGTCCAGTGAATGTTGCCATTTGTTCCATGAAGAATTCATTCCATTCTCTAAGAAACTGATAGTCCTGGAAACGTCCTGCGGTGTGCAGGGGTCTGAGAGCGAGCGAGCTGCATGCTGGTTCAGCAAGGTATACGCGGTTGGGTGCAATAAGGCTAATCTAGGCACCGTGGGACCATGGACGGCCGTCACTCTGTGGTGAAGGCGCTGTTCATGGTTATCGAGGTGTTAATAAGCTGCAAGAAGATACAAGACCTAAGTCAGTTTGGACGGGGCGGGACCAGGGTGGGAGCCCTTCTTCTGCCGGGCCTAGGTAGACTTGGACCGCAGAGCCGCCCTACAGCCTGTGGGAGGATCCAGCGCGCTCTAGCTCCTAACTTTCTCCTGTGCCCTTTGTCTTTCCCGAAGTGGAGACGACATCCATCTTCCCGAGTCGTGCGTGGCACGCCTGGGATGGAGAGGGCGGGGGTCCTGCGGCTTGGCTCTTCACTGCTCAGCTGGGCGGCTGCAGGTGACACCACAACTGCGATCGTGGAGCGCTGTTTCCCCGACCCCGCTGGGCGTTCTGCTCAGCGCCTGGTTCCTCCTTATCTTAGTTACTCTTCTCTCCTTGCTGGGACAAATACCTGACACACAAGCTTAGGGAAGGGAAGGTTGATTTGGCTCACAGTTACTGGGGGTTTCATAGTTTAAAGCAACCTGAATTACGTAGTGAGACACTGCTGTCCCGCGCTACAGGGTCTGGAAGGGAGGCTGGGGCGCCACTATGTCCACGATGATCCGCTCTATGTCTCCAAGAGAGATGGCTAGGCCTGGGGGAGAGGCGGCGGAGGCGCATGCTGTTCCTGTCAAGGTTGGCGCCTCTCTGGCCCCGCCCCGAGCCCCGCCCCGTCCTCTGGCCCCGCCCTTGAACCAGGCTGCTGCTCAAGCTCAACCTGTGGCTGTCCCACGGTTTACATGAGACTTTGGGGGAGCAACTGGGTACAAACTGTAACACTACGTCTGAAGTGGGCATTGTTACCCCCCCGTGGCTGCTGGTGAGGAGAATGCAGGTCAGGAAAGCCGGCCGGCTGCTTGCTCAGAGTGGTCCTTAGGGCTGGGAGCGAGCGGGCAGCGTTCCTTTGCAGCGCTCCCGCATCGTCCCCTAGGCTTGCTTCTCTGCAGAACCCACCTCACCGCTCCCTGAGCCTCCACCCCCAGCGCAAGGGCGCTTAGCACTTGGAGAGGCTCAGGGCCGGCCCAGGGGGCTGGAAGGCCGCTTCCTGCCCTAGCGCTCACAGCCTAGGACAGATGCGAATGCGGAAGACGAGGAGCGGACTGGCATTTGTCTCCCAGCTCCAGTCTCTCCCAAAAGCAGCAGAGGAGGACTGGCCCTGGGCCCGGAGGCCTGGAGCAACCAGGGTGCCTTCAGGGGGAAGCGTGTGTGGCCCGGGAGCAGGGTCAGCCTGACCACAGGGGCTGTTTCTAAGAGATGAACTCTTCTGCAGTCCACAGGAGCGAGAGCAGGCGTGCTTACCTTCCTGTACCTGGCCTGTCTCCCATCACGTCATCCAATTCCACCTGCTTCCCCGGATGACAGGATCCCATTCCTTCATTCCAGGGAGAGGCATCTGTCCTGCACGTGCCTACGCTTCCTTTATCCACCAGTGTCACTGAAGCTGTTTCTGCTTTGGACCGGATCCGGGCCGGCCTCGGAGCTTGAGCCATGAGTGGTGCTGTCCTGGATGAGGATGTGCAGATCTCTCTCCTACCTGCCAGCTCCATTTCCTTCAGGAGCAGAGTTGAGAGACCGGCCGGTAGCTCTATGCCTCCTCTCCGAGAAGCCTCCACCCTGTTTTCCATGATGGCTGCCCTCCTTAGCTCCCAGGAGCGTCCCTCGAGGCTCCTGTTCCAGCCTATCCTCACGGACACTTCTTGGGCTCTCCCCGGTAGCTGCTGTTGTAGCAGTTAGGTGGTGTCTCACTGTGGTTTGCCTTTGGACGTCCCTCTTGCTGGCCGCTTTTTGTGTACTTGCTGGGCTTTTGAGGATTATTCACTTCCCTTGCCCGTTCTACTGTGTTGGAAAGGCTGCCTCTTACCATGTTTGCTGGTGAGGCGAGGGATTCCCGGACGCACGATCTGTGAATGCCTGCTTCTGTCCTGCAGGCTGTCTCTGCTCTGTGGAGTGCTTTTCCCCTTAGTTGTGCAGAAGGAACCCAGCCAGGGTAGGCGACTGCGGGGGCAAAGCATGGGATGCCCAGACGCAGCTACTGCATGGCCCAGACCTTTGGGAACAGGCTGATTTCAGAATGCATGTTCTTTGTTTTTTTCCCATAGGTGTGCTCACACCTGCCGGAGTGTGTGCTCTGGTAGAAAAATGGGCGGCTCAGGACAGGTGTCACTTCCCAGAGGCTGGACTGTCACCGGGTGTTTCTCTCCAGGCACCAAGAGATCCGAGACCCTGGATAAACCCCATCAAGTTGAGCGGAGAGCAGGGCTATTGCAGAGCAAGAGCTTTATTTAATTAGTGTCTTTTTCTGACCTGCCGCTGATATCGGGGAGATCTCTCGGGGTTCTGGAGAAAAGCAGGAAGGAGAGATTTCAAGGACTTTGCTCCTGCCATCGTGGGGCTGGCAGGTCTGAAGCAGGGGGGGCATCTGGGTGGGAGTGGATGTCGAGTTCTCGGGGACACTCTTGCTCCCCAGAGAAGCCTCAGTGCAGCTCTCGAGGCTTTCTGACAGCTTTAACGAGGCCCACTGACATTAATTAAGGGCCTTCTCCTTTGCCTGTCGCCAACTGACTGCAGAGGTTAAGTGGCTCTGCGGAACCAGTCCACGCGACACCTGTGCAAGTGTTTGATTAATAAGCAGGTGCTGTGGCCCAGCCACGTGGGTGCCTAAAGCTATTTGTTGTGGCAGGCAGAGTTGGAACTGCTTACGCCTTGTCCCAAGACGCTAATCAGGGGCGTAGCAGTAGATTTTGGCTCATCCTACCACGTGTGGGAGCAGGGTTATCTGGGCTGTCACCACACCCAGAAGGGTGGCTGTCACCTGCGAACCTGTCAAGTCTGGTGGCTGGAGTGAACCAAGATACTGGCCATGCCCACGGCCCCCGAAGGGAACCGCTGCTTTTGTCCCCAGGAGAGAGGTGTTGGGATAACCGTTTCGCTTCTCTTTGGCCTCCTCTTCCCTGTCCACAGGAAAGGGAGCTTGGATCTGTCTGGTGTTGGGAGAGGGCTCTGCTATGGGCCCACACATCCTTCCCATGTTTTCTGGGAATACAAGGCCCTAAGTGCCCCTTACCAGGCCATGACCCTGGGTGGCAGCCTTGAGGGAGGTGACAGCAGCTCCTCCAATAGGAAGAGCCGGCTTACTGCCACACACTACAAAAGGAGCGAACCACTCCATGCCTTCAGGTCCACCCTGGCCACCAGTGCTGTCCCCGTGGAACCTGGGGGAGGTGGTCCTGGTGTGGACACCTTGGCTACTGCCTCTGCTGTGAGTGATAAAGCCTTCTGTTTCTGCCAGCATCTGTGAGGGTTTCAGGGCACTTTATCAGCTCACAGGTAGGCTAAAATCTCAGCTCCTTCCCAACTTCCCAATAGCGAGTCCCTTGGTTTCCTGCAGGTGACAGCATCCCATACTCACAGCCTCAAGGCCCATCTGTGCAAGCAAGCTAGCTGCGTGAGGCTCTGCACTATGGACCCCTCACCCCTAGGACAGGGGCTCATGGAGGGAGGAAGCCACAGGCCCTGCCTTTGGTATCTTGCTCTGTCTTTAGGAAGGCAGATGCCCAGATTCCCAAGTGGGCCACTCCCACATGGCTTAGAATCTGGAGGGCCTAAGAAGAGAACGTCCAAGCCTTCCTAGAACCCCAGTACTTGGTGTAATCAGATCTGTGCCGGTTGCTGGGGTGCTGGGTACTGCTGCAGAGAAGGAAGTTCTGCTGGTCGCTGACTGCGCAGTGGGCAGGGTGCAGATGCCCAGAAAACACGGTTGTGTGCTGACTACTGCATTTAAAAAAGTTAACCCTCTAAAGTCACATTTTAGTCACGTGTCTTGGACTTAGACGATTCCTAGGTTTGCAAGAACAGCACATTTACAAACCATCTCTTGGGAAAGGTTATCCAAGCAGTCATTAAGCTCGCCATTCCATGTTGATTTGCACCAAATTCATTCAGAGAGCGACTGATCTCCACAGTTTTGGAGCAGCTGACAGTCCAGTGACACCTTACATAATAACCCAGGGGGCCAGACAGAGTAGAGTATTAAATTTTAAATTAGAACATGAATTTTAAATTACTTAAATAATGCATACACTAGATCTTTAAACACAAACCTAAATTCTTCTTTTATTATCCTTTTAGCACGTATATTCAGCATACCTCTGGGTCTACCCACCTGCCAATCTACCCACTGACAGGGCCTGTCACCGAGCCGAGGACTACAGGTGACCAAAAATAAACCTTCCAAGTATCCCAGGTGTGTGCAGGGAGACATGTCATGCTGAGGCTGGAAAGGCGAAATGAGATGGGTGAAATGGAGACAAGGGGCTGCTATAGGCAAACGGATGCAGCTAGAGGCCTCACGTGAAGTAAACCAGACGTGTATGTGTAGACATCGGATTGCCTTGGTAGTGGGAGAAGCTGAAAGAGTAAATAACATCCAAAACGTACAGAGGATACTCGGACAGGGAAAGGAACTGCTCCTACGGAAAGAGAAACTGGGAGGGGGAAAGGGAGAAGAAGGAAAGGAAAGGAAAATATCTGTCTGTCTGTCTTGTCTGTCTGTCTGTCTGTCTGTCTGTCTGTCTATCTATACACACACACACACACACACACTATAGTTAACGTAGGGCTGCCAAGATAGCTCAGTGGACTAAGTACTTGCTTAGGCAAGCACAGAGACTGGGGTTCCAGCCCCTGGCACTGGGCATGCTGTGCTGGCCACCAGAATTGGGCGCGGTGGCACACGCCTATAATCCTAGTACTGGGGAGGCTGAAACTAGGGGATCACTACAAGTCCCAGCTGCATAGTGAGACCCTGTACCACATAGATTTAAAAAGATAGTTAAGACAATACTAATTTTTATTAGTTCATTGAAAGGTTTGTGCTTATATTCTTCGGTCAGTTTTTCATGCCTTTGTGTTTTTATGCCTGCGTTTTATAATCTGGACAACTACTTCGAAGGTAATAATGTGCAATGTACCCTTGTTACTTTCCTACCTTGTTTTGAAATTTTTAATCATTGTTTTTTCTCTTTAAAATTAAAAAAAAAAATGGGAGAGTCGGGCGTGGTGGCGCACGCCTGTAATCCCAGCACTCGGGAGGCTGAGGCAGGAGGATTGGTGTGAGTTCAAGACCAGCCTGGGCTACAAAAGTGAGCACAAGGCCAGCCTCAACTGCATAGCGAGACCCTGTCTCAAAAAGACAAAAAAAAAAAAAAAAAAAAAAAAATGGACATAAGTACAATTCTAATCTTTTTTCTTTTTTCTTTTTTTTTTGCGGGACCGGGGTTCAAACTCATGACCTTGCACTTGCCAGGCAGGCATTAGTGCCACAGAGCTATCTCCCCAGTCCCTCAATTCTAATCTTGTAATTGTTCTTTCAATAAAAGCTGCAGGGGCCAGTGAGATAGCTCAGCACTCTAAAAGCACCTGCTTAGGCAAGCTGAGGCAAAGCTCAGGGACCACGGTTCAACCCCCCATACCACATGCCACGCCACCCCTAGGGTGGGCTGAGCTGACCACAAAAATGAACAAAAAATTTGCAGGTTCATGACACAAGGTCTTTAAAGACACAACAAGGGCTGGCTGTTCCTGCTTAGCTGTAAGTAGCCCTTAGGGTTACAGGAGGCTTTAGAGAACACAGACTTTCTCTTTGACTATTTAAGTGCAAGAGCAAGGCTCTACATTCCTATACAGGAACTGCAGATCCAGAGCAACAGCCATCCAAAGATTATCTGTATTTTTGCCATCGTCCACACACAATTCTGAAATTAAGTGCATAACAGAAAACATAACTCAAGTTAGAAGCAGCTACTGGGCTTCCTCTGCACACGCAGACCTAGGTTTGATTCTGTGGGGGATGGAAGAGCCGAGCCGTGGCCTTGGATTCAGGGCCGAGAGAGGACATTACCTGTCACGGGGGATTTATGAGCCTACTTGCAGGCGAGAGACTCCCTTGCAACACAATGGCTCTTTTATGGCTTCCTGCGCGGTGTCCGTCAATAGCATATTGGGTGCAGTATTTCAGCGTTAATCCACATCATCCGGAGAGCTGTCCAGACTGGGGCTCCGAGCAGAAGGCCGAGAGGGAGGGGTGCGGAGAGCAGGGCCGGGGCCCCAAGACTGGAGACCAGGGGGGTGCTGCATACATTGCATTCGATACATTCCCCAAAACCCCAGGAGGTGGGTGCTATTATTCTTCTGCTCTTTTTTAGGAGCTGGCAGTAGTAAAGTTAAAAGTGAGAAAACATTTTGCTAAGTCCAGAAAAAATAAGTGGCAGAGGTAGGATTTAAGGGCTGGTCAACACCAAAGCTCAGGTCCTTTCTGCTACACTGCACTCACCAAGTGTCAGCAAGGGTGTGTGTGTGTGTGTGTGTGTGTGTGTGTGTTCACAACCAAGCAAGCACATTATCAAGTGAGAAATGAGAACACAGCGAGTATTCCTGTGTTTCAGGTTGGAAAACAAGCTGAAACACTCCTGGCAGAAAGACAGAAGGGGTCATGGTGCCGGGGTGAACAGGGTAGCACCAAAAGCCCTTCCAGGGCTGAGATTCAACTCCTAGGAAGGTACAAGGAGAGGCACGGGTCCCACAGCACACGCTGTGCCATGTGGCAGAACCACACTGCGGAAAGCCAGGCTCCGGGCCGTCCCTTCTCTAGAGCAGTGGTGTGAGGCGGAAGCCTGTGTCTCAGTGGGCCTTGTGTGTGACCGAGAGCTCTGAAAGCTTCTGGCCCGACTCTGTAGCCTATTAGGAGCCCAGTGATCCACTCCTCAGAGGCCCTGGCTTCATGTGTAGGTGCTGCCTGCCTGGTTCCTCACGGAAGAAAATCTCTGCAGCTCTGTCATGTCGGCTTCATAGAAAATCCCTCTTAGCTCTGAGGAAGGAAGCTGCTGTCTCTTAGGCCGAAGACACAGACAGAGCTTTGTGGCTTCTGACTGAATGTGTCTTCTCCCAGACTCATGCGATGTCCTCACCCCTGGGGTGACAGCAGTAAGAGGCAGGGCCTTTGGAGCACACACAGATTGAGGTGAGATCAGGAGGAGGGGGAGCCCACATAATGGGGTGAGCACCCACAGAAGGGAGACGAGGAGGGAAGGAGAAGAGCCAGGGGCTTCTCTTCACCAAGGAGTGGAAAGAAGACAGAAAGGCAGAGAGTGAGGGTAGAAGATACTGCAGTTGGGCCCCCGAATGCCTGCCACATGCTGAAGTCTCGGTGTTCAGGGTGGTGATGGTGGGGGCTGGTGGAGCCTTCTGGATGTGGCTCTACTGGGAGATCTTAGGTCAGGGCCCTTGGAGGGGACTGTGGGATGCTTACCACGGACTGCCGCTTCCAAAGCCTTGAGCCAAGGGAAAGCTTTTTTTTTTTTTTTTTTTTGTTTTAGTGCAGGGTCTACAGGGTCTCACTACGTAGATTGGACTCCTAGCTGTCGGCCTGTGTTGAGCCTCTCGTCAGCTGGGCTTACAGCCACACACCACCATGCCCAGTCTCAATCACCATTTCAGTGTGCCCTCGTGGTGGGGCCAGTGCGGCAGGTCAGGGATCGAACCCCAGGCTCCTGCATCTGTCTAAGCAGGCGCTTTTTTTTTTTTTTTTTTATGTCTTTTTGAGACAGGGTCTCGCTGTACAGTTCAGGCTGGCCTTGAGCTCAGTTTTGTAGCCCAGGCTGGTCTCGAACTCTCACCGATCCTCCTGCCTCAGCCTCCCTAGTGCTTGGATTACAGGCGTGCGCCACCACGCCCGGCTAAGCAGGGGCTTTAATTCACTGAGCTATTTAGCTCACCCAAGGCACACCTTTTTTCTCGCTGAGTTTGCCTCTTTTGTTATGAGAGGAAAAGCTAGCTGGAGAGCAGGAAAGGGGCTCTGATGTGCCGGGTGGGGCAGCCCCTGGCCCAGGGGCCTGCCTGGGATAGGAGCTGTGGCCTGAGCTGTGAGGGGCAGCCCCAGGCTGAGTTGAGCAGGCCCTGCTCCCAGATCTCAGGGCCCTGGTGACAGCGTCGCCAGTTGGCTAAGTGAGTAGGACTGATTGGATGCCACCTCTGGGGAATTGGGCAGCTTGTGGAGGTGGGGCCTTGGGCAGTGGTCGGGCTTAGGTAAGTCCTTAGTGGGGAGCCTGTGCTCTCATTTTCCTTTTTGGTTTTTGGAGACAAGGTCTCTCTGTATAGCTGATGTGGGCCTTGAACTCCCTGTGTGTTCTGGATTATTAGCCTTGAACTTGTGAAGATCCTCTTGCCTCAGCCTCTTGAACTCTTGAAATGAATCCATAGAGTTATCTTGTCTGGTTGATTTTGGAACTATTCTTAGTAAGGAGACTCCGAGTGAGACCAGAGGGGGGCTCTGTGAGCGAAGCTGGGTCCTGGGATTGTTTGCAGGAAAAAGTCAGGAGCCCTCCCTTCTGGAAGCCGGGGCTCCTCCCTCCTTGGTGGAAGACACCGGCCAAGTCTGAGAGGAGCGGCCATGCCTCAGCACCTGAGCTCCACCACGGCCGTGCTGACCTCCACGGTCTCTGTAGGAGGCTCAATATTTTCATGTCACTCCATCCTAAGGCTGTCTCACTCAGCTTCTCATGACCAGAAGAGAATTCTTAATGGAAGCCTCATCGAGAAAAATGTGCAGATTTGTGTATTTGGCACTTGGAAACAATAGTGGCCACAGCCAGAGCAGCCACAGCCAGGGCAGCCACAGCCGGAGCAGCCACAGCAGCCACAGTCACAGCCAGAGCAGCAGCCACAGCAGCAGCCACAGCAGCCACAGCAGCCACAGTCACAGCCAGAGCAGCAGCCACAGCAGCAGCCACAGCAGCCACAGCAGCCACAGCCACAGCAGCCACAGCAGCCACAGTCACAGCCAGAGCAGCAGCCACAGCAGCCACAGCCACAGCAGCCACAGCAGCAGCCATAACCACAGCAGCAGTAGCAGCAGCAGCAGCAGCAGCAGCAGCAGCAGCAGCAGCAAGAAGAGGCGTTTTGGATGTGGTGGTTACATAGATTTACAAAGTAAAACCTAAAGCCCCAGGCCCAGCAAAGCCTGTGGTACCTGCTGTGGGGGGATGGAGTGAGGAGCTTTGGTCCTCAGCCAAGGAGAGGTAGAACAGGGTGGGAAGAAGCTGGTGGACGAGTAGGGGCCCCATACCCACGGCTGGGTCTCGCTGCCGGCTTCGTGAGGACTAAGCAAGTGGCAGGGGCAGGGCCATGCGGCACCTCGGCTGCTTCCTCACCCTGCGGGGTCTCCCTGGGCCAGACTGAGTCTCCTGTGTGACCAGCTCCAGTGGCGAGCGGGGGTCCTGAGAAGAGACGGGGCTGTGTCTTGGCACCCAGCAGGGCTGTCTCCCCAGTGCCCCAATTGCTCTTCAGCCTTCTGCTGAGGTTGAGGCAGGCTTTGCTTTGGCTCTGGCTCCAGGACTTAGTTTTAGGGGCCCCGTGAATCTGCTCATTAGCTCGGGAAGGTGTCTTCCAGGGCCTTAGCCCACTAAGGGGCTCACAGCACCGAGAGCTGGGCCAGCCTTGGGTGAGGGCGCCGAAGTCCTAGAGACAAACATCTTCTTGCTGTCCTGGTCTGTTCTTTGCCGGGTGTGTGGCCAGTCCCACGGGCTCTGTCCCCGGGCCCTGCTGGCTCTCCACCCCTGTGCCTGCAGGTAGGGCACCGCGCTTTCTCACCAGGGGGACAAGGGATGGGGACAGCTCTGCAGCCCTCCTCCCTTCCCTAAAGTCTTCTTCCTCGGCTGTGTGTGAGCGACTCTTACACGGCACTCAGCAGTCAGACTTCACCCAGGGCCCAGGACGCTGCTCAGTCTGCGAAGCCCTCCTTCCTGCCTTTCCGGAAGAGATTCACCCATGCCGTGCCCTTTGAAGCCACCTGCAGTCCCTCTAGTGAACTACGGTGCTGTAATCTAATGGCCAAGGACAAGAATACAAGCCGAGACCCATCCAGAACCTTCAGGCGTGGTCTCAGCGCAGCCTCACAAAAGCTTTGCAAGGCCCTCACCTTTCCGTGGCCTGTGGCTGAGGAAAAGACGTGGTTATAGGCAGGTGAGAGGCTGTGGGGCTAGGGAGAGGGAGGTTCTGACAGCCCAGCTCCTGGCTCGGCCACCGGGCCTGTGCACGGTGGGCAGCTGTGACAACGTTCCCCGAAGCGTGTAACTATGCACTTACTTCTCTCTACCAGCCAGGCGACCAGAGGCAGGAGTCTGTTTCTTTTCATCACTGTCGTAGCACATAATACATGCTCAATAAACGCTTGAGGAAGGGAGGATGAAAAGGAAGAAGGGTTGCCGTGGCTAGATGAATACATATGCAGTGATACTTTAATAAAATAGCACCACTCCCTAGGCACAGGGCCTGGCCTGAGCAACTACAGTCTTCTTGGTATGGGGAATCGAACCTAGGAGTTCATGTTTGTCAGGCAGGCACTGTGCCACTGAACCATTATTCCTGGCCTATATAACTATGGTTTTCAGGAAACTTTATTTTATGAAAATATTTGAAAGTGATGTTGCAAATGAAGACCTGATACTCTGAGAAAGTTTAGTTCAAAGTTTTATCAGCACACACACAAAAAGTCATTTTAAAAAGGAGTAACTGGTCACAAGTGTCAGTAGCGGGGGCTGGCGAGATGGCTCAGCAGTCTAAAGCACCTGCTTGGGCAAGCTTATGCAACCTCGGGGACCGAGGTTTGATCCCTGGAACTACATGCTGTGCCAGCCCCACCCCCAGGGCAGGCTGAGCCAGCCATAATAAAAACAAATAAAGTTTAAAAGAAGTCAGTAATGAGTTGCAGCTATTATGAAGAGTTCATTAAATTTGCCCAACTGGGTCCCTGTGATTGTAGCCAGAATCCAGGTGAGACCCTAGTGGGAGCATCTTAAGACAAATGATGATGCCAGCATAAAGAACCCTAAGAGGAAGCTGGGGAGATAGCTCAGTGGAATAAGCGCCTGCCTGGCAAGTACAAGGGCCTGAGTTCAATCCCTGGTTCCGCAAAACAGAACAGAACAGAATAAAACAAACCCCTGAGTGTCCGATGACTCCTTAGAGGAGCTGGGGGAGCTGGTGTAGTCTTTTCCTAAGAGAATCTGCACCCCTCTGCTAGGGGCACCCTGGGGCTGTGCACCCAGCCTGTGGGCCCTATGCCATCTGTGGCTTCCTGGCCGAGGGTTTCTGGTGGACAAAGCCACAGGACCGACTTCGTCAATAGGTTCTCCCTAGCTGCTGAGCTGACACTGGGTTAGAGGGGCTAGGGTGGCAGGAACGGGGCTGGGGGCAATGACACTAATCCTGACTGTCAGGGAGCAGGTGGGGGTGGGGTGGGGGTGGGAGGGGTGGGGCGGGGTGTGCTTCAAGATGTAGTAGCTGGCTGCGGATGCCTTCCAGCTGCCTTCCAACGGCTGTGGGGTTTTCTCCTGGAACAGGAATGAAAGGCAGATGGGGTGAGCAGGAGATACCTGCTCTGCTTCTCTACCACCCCGGGCCTTGGGGGGCCTTGGGGAGGTGCGAGCCCAGCTGGAGCCCTGAAGGCTTGTTTTGTTTATGACTTTCACTGGGTGTCAGCTTCTCCCCGTGTCTCCATTCCTGACGACTGTAAACAAAAATAACAAACGCTCTCCATGGTCACTGATTTTCGATGCACTCAGGTACGGGTCAAAATGAGTTCCACTTACAAACCTGGCTCACTGCAGTCTCTTAAACATCTCCAACAGCATTTACAAATTAACATGTTTGCTTTGTACTACTTCATGTACCCAGCAGGATAAACTTACAATATTAATAAGTGTTTAAATTACTCTTGTATCCAATAAATGAATAATTATAATAAATCATGCTTCCTTTAAACACACACACACACACACACACACACACACACACACACACACAATTCGCTGTGAAGCTAAAATTCCCTTGTGCTTTTCAGCCAAAGATCAAAATAACAAACGTCAGATTCTCGGCAACATGGTGCTTATTTTGTCTTAGCCTGTTGGCAGGGGGGCATCCGTGCTTGTTCTCCGAGTCTGCCTTTGGAGGGGGTGCTGGGGGAAAGCCCACACCAGCCTCAGTGCTTTGACAATGAAAGCCAACCTTGAGAGTCCAGGGCGGTGCTTTCCTTCTGGGAGGAAGCTCCCCCAGGGATGCCCACGCTGCTCCCTGAAAGCTTGGCTTTCCTTTCTGTTCATTGATGAAAGCTTGATCTGAAAAGGGCAGAAGATGTAATGGAGGAGGAAGCGGCTGGTACAGACTGGGCCTCCCCCTCCATAGGAAGAATGGTGACAGTATTGCAGAGCTAATGTTCTTTTAAGGATGAAGTGCAGAGACCCACTGGGAGTGATGGCTGGGAGATATCAGACTGCCTAAGCGTGGGAGCAGGACAGCCTGCGATGCTACCCAGTGGACTTGCGGCTCACGGTGGCCACCTCCCTGCCACTCCTAGTCTCTGCTTCTCTTCCAGGCCCACAGGGAGGTCAGTACTGTCTGAGGGGGAAGCTGGGCTGATGGCGGCCGTGGTGGTGACCAAGAGAGCAGGTGTGGAGAGGGCGGAGGTGAGGGCCATGCTCTGAGAAGTCCTTGCTGCAATGGCTCCCTCCGTCCTCGGAGGAAGAACAGGTGTCCTGATAAAGTAGGGGCGCTGCCAGAGGGCGGCCCTTGGCCTCGGGGAGAGGAGCCTCTGCCAGCCCATGGTCTCCAGTGGGGCAGCTTGGCCCGCAGCACCCCAAAGCGGAGGTGTCCCCCTCCACCTCCAGTTCACCACGTAGCCTGCTGCTTCCTGGTCCGCTGGCTTGGGTAGTGTTCGGTTGGCCCAGTCAACATTTGGCTGGTAGATGGCCAGAAGGTTGTGGGCACGGTGAGCACCTCAGCGGGACCGAGACTGCCTGCCTGAAGGTGGGTGGGTTCTGCTCTGGGGCCCTGTCCTGGCCTGGTCATAGGTTCTACTCTTGGGGTGATCACCCCACCCCAGGGATGGTGTCACTGGGTCCAGGCTGCATGGGAACTCAGGGCACATTTGAACTATAGACTCGGGGACCCCCCGCTGCTCTGGGAGCCTTGAGCCGTTTTCTCGCCATCTAAGTCACCTGTATTGAGGAAGAACAGCAGCTCCCGCTGCAAAGATCAGCAGAAAAGCCCCCGCGTGTGAGGCTGGAGCTCTGTGGTCCTGAGGTGTTCGCTCTGTAGCACCTGTGTTCCACCCACAAGTGTCTACTGGGGGCCCCTGAGCACCCCTGGGCACCCTGGGGAGTCTGTAGTTGGAGAGTAGAAAAATGCAAGCCCAAGTCGCAGCAGCGCACAAGGAGGCTGCTAGTGGGAGCTTCAGCCCAGGACTGGCAGCTCAGGCTGGAGCAGGAGGGAGGGAGCCCTGCCTACGCGGGGGCTCAGGTCCCAGAGGCTTGGCCTGGGCCTGGGAGGAGCCTCTATCCCTCAGACAGGCCGTGCGGTCAAGACCAGGGAGTCAGGCCAGCCGGGAGCCAGGGCACACCCTGCAGCCAGGGCACACCCTGCAGGTGTCCACAGCCCAGCAGGGGAGATGGAGAGAGGCCCAGGGGACAGTGGCGAGGGCTGCTGTGGAGGGACGTGAGTGTTGGTGACCCCAGAGGGAGGCGACTGACTGGACTGGGCATCCGGGGGATACCAGGGTCCTCAGGGAGTAGGGAATGCAGTGATAACGGGGGCACGTGATCCCATGAAGGGCACCCACAGGGCCCCAAGGATCTGGAGTGGTTGAACGGCCAGTGACACAAGGGACAAGAGGCCACTGTCTCAGGGCTCCACTGCAGCCGTCACCAACCTTGCTCTGCTTCTCTCTCCTCCTCCTTCCCTGCCTCTCCCTGCCGAGGTCCTTCCTGCTTTCTGAGAGAGCTCGGGCTATGTCCCCTGCACCGTCCATGTTGTAACTTAGTCCCCACTGTGACAGCACCGAGAGGTAGGATCTCTGGGAGGTGACAGAGTCCAGAGGGGAGTGAGGTTGGCGGCTGTGGGAAGGGCCAGGGTGGAGGAAGAGCTCTCTGCGCTGTGTCCAGGTCCCTTCTGCCTTTGAGGCTGGAGCCGCAGGCACCACCAGGGGAGCGCAGAGTAGCCTCACAGGCAGATCTGCGGGGGCCACAACTGCCGCTTCCGGCGCCCTGAGAACTCATCTCCTGCTGCCCACAGATGACTGAGAGAGCCCCACGAATCCACTCAACAGTAGTCAGGCGAGTGGGGTGCGGGGTGCAGCCGCATTTTCTATCCATCTCAGCTCCATTCCGTACTTCGTTACCAGCATTTAGGAACGTCCGTTTTCAGGCACCTCGCCTGCTTTGCCATTGTTTCCTAGTAAGTGGTTCTTCAAAATAGTCCTTATTTTTTAGGGCAGTTTGGTTCCCAGTGGAATAGAAAAGGCACAGAGACACACACATGTGACTTACAAGGTGAGTGTGCAGGGAGGGCGCCTGCAAAGGCGGGTGTGCAAGAGTGCAAGGGGGCCATCTGCGTGCGTGCAGCAGAGCCCGAGGACCTACTCCCAAGGCAGAGGTCTCAGGCTCGCTGCGGCTTCCTGTACAAGTCCACACCGGGAAGCCCAGGGTCTGTGCCGGAAGGCAAAGGCCGCAGCTCTCTGAAGAAGCAGAAGCCGGACGATCTCTTCCTCCTCCTCCTCCTCCTCCTCCTCCTCCTCCTCCTCCTCCTCCTCCTCCTCC
>PVJA010022867.1:0-33708 GCA_004027025.1 Myocastor coypus
AGCAATTTTTTTTTTCTTTTGAGATGTGGTTTTGCTCTGATGCCCAGGCTGTCCTTAAACTTCAAAACTCAAGTGATCAACTGCCTCAGTCTTTCTAGTAGCTGGATGAGCTCTTGTGCCTGGCTATGACTCAGATAACAGGAAAAAGAACAAAACAAAACAAAACCTACTGCATAGTAACTCCCAAAGTAGTTCTGCATACTCCTGTGTCCTCATGTCAGACCAACAGGAATCTCTGCTACAGAAAGCAGCACAGAGGACAGCACTACTGTCTAGGATTTATAAGCCCTTTGCCTACATACTAAAAACACAGCCAGCCATAGGAGCCACCCCATCTTTTGAAAACCTAAGTGGCAAAGACAAGGTAAACTCTTACCAAGTGGAGTGACCCGGGGTTGAATATCCTTTAGAACTTCATGTAGCCACTCCGTGAATCGAACATAGTAAAGATCAGAGAAAATGTCATCTACCCTTCCATTTTCAAAAAGATACTAAAAGAAAAACAATCAACAAAAGTAATTATTACTTTCTTTTTCTTTCTTTCTTTCTTTTCCAGTCCTGGGGATCAAACTTGGGATCTTGCACTTGCCAGGCAGGCACTTATGCCACTGAGCTATATCCCCAGCCCCATTTCTTGAGTATGGTTTCAAGCAACTACACTTTTTCACCAGCATTAGCATCTACCTCCCTATCAATTCTCTCCCTCAACGAAAGATCAAAGAATACCAACTCAAAGCTGTCCAGCCTGTGACATTTCTATGATGTCCTTTGTAGCATGCAAAGTGATCTCACATCATTCATGAGAGCTGGGTCTGTGAGGTAGATTTCATTGTTTCTTTTTTTTTTTTTTGTGGGACCAGGGTTCAAACTCACGACCTTGCACTTGCCCAGCAGGCACTTGTGCCTCGGAGCTATCTCCCCAGCCCCAGATTTCATTGTTTCTTAACCCACAACAGGAGACAAGCCAAGGAATGCTGAGCTATTCTTTTTTGTAGCCCAGGCTGGTCTTGAACTTGCACTGATCCTCCTGCCTCAGCCTCCCGAGTACTGGGATTATAGGCGTGTGCCACCACACCCGGCGCTGAGCTATTCTTTTTCTTCCATTTATTGTTTTTTAATCTTATTTAACTATTTATCTGGTACAAGGTCTTCCTAGGTAAGCTATATAGTTCACACTCATAGTGATTTTCCTGTCTCAGTCTCCCCAGCACTGGGATTACAGTTGTGCATCACCACATCCAGTTACTATGACTTTGGCACAGCAGCACAGCATGAAGTACTGAGGATCAAATCCTAGCAAGTGCTTAGTCTACTGAACTATCTCCCCAGCCCTCATTTGTATTTATTGACAAGGAAACCAAGCCCCAAAAGTTAAGATGTCCAGGTGCTGTTAACTTGCACAAAACCTTATAAGAGACTAGCCTGTAAGCCTATTCATCATTTTTTGCTACCAGATTGACAATGCCTTGCTTTAGTGAAATAGTCACCAAGAATAATATTTAAAGGCTAGGGATGTAGTACAATGGTATTTGCCTCACACTGCCCACTTGCATTTAATAATCCTCAGCTAGAAACCGGCATAGTGTCATGTATCAGTAATTCTAGCACCTGGAGAAGCTAAGACAGGAGGATTGCATGTTCAAGACAAGCCTCAGCAACTTGGTGAGGCCTTGTTTCCAGAAAGGACTAATAATGTTGCTCGGTGCAGAGTCCTCAGTGTTTGGGGAAAAAAAAAAAAAAAAAAAAATACTGAGCATGGCATGGTAGTGCACAATTAATCATATGTCAGCTGCCCCAGAGGCTGATAAAGGATTGTGCATTAGAGGCCAGCCTGGACTAGTAAGAGCCTATCTCAAAAAGAAACAAGTGGGGATGTAACTTACTGACAGTTTGCTTAGACTGTCTGAGGCTCTGAGTCTGATACCCAGCACCACAAACAAAAGATAAAAATAAAATTAATAGCTGTGAAATGGTGGCAGACTCTAATCCCAGCATTCTTAGGCAAGTGCAGAGACCAGGGTTCCATTCCCTGGCCCCACCCCTGGCTGTGCTGAGCTAGCAACCAAGTCTGGGCATGGTGGCACACACTTGTAACTCCAGCACTGGGGAGGCTGAAAACAGGGGGATGGCTGAGTCCTGGCTATGTAGTGAGACCCTGTACCAAATACATAAATTAGTAGAGATGACTATGGCTTTTTAAAAATTTTTAAAAATATTTATTTATTTATTGTTTCAGAACCTTTGTCTGTTCATTCACACATTTTTACGGCTGGCTCAGCCCGCCCCAAGGGCAGGGCTGGCGCAGCATGTGGTGCCGGGGATCGAACCGCAGTCCCTGAAGCCACCTAAGCTTCCCCAAGCAGGCGCTCTAGACCACTGAGCCATCCCGCCAGGCCCTTTTTTTTTTTTTAATGGCTGGCTCAGCCTGAGGGTGGGGCTGGTGTAGCATGTGGTACCCAGGATCGAACCTTGGTCCCTGTGGTTGCCTAAGCTTGCCTAAGCAAGTGCTTCAGACCACTGCGCCATCTTGCTGCAGCCCTTGCTTCTATGACCATGGAAACTTTAGATGCTGATAAAACATATAAAGACATACATATGTGCCTAGGTAAGGACCACAAAGAAAAAACACCCAGACAGCTGGGTGCAGTTGCCCACGACTACAGTGACTATAATCCCAGCACTTGAGAGGCTGAAGCAAGAGGATTATTGCAAGCATTGCAAGTTTGAGGACAGCATGGGCTACAAAATCAGTTCAAGGCTAGCCGAAACAGCCAACTGTCTCAAAAAAAAAAAAAAAAAACCAAAAAAAAAAAAACAAGCACCAACCAGCAAGACCTCTAGTGTCACACTGCAGAGGCTCTTTAAGGGGCTATGAATAACAAGAAAATGACTTCTACTCCTCAAAACTGTTAGTCTACAAGTTTTTCTATATGTTAGAGGTCCTGAAAATATAACTACAGTTTTACATAAAAAATTAACTATCTTGGGGCAGGCAAGATAGCTCAGCAATCTATAGCAGCTGCTTATTAAGCTTAGGCAACAGCAGGGGCCTTGGTTCGATCCCTGGCACCACATGCTGTGCCAGCCCCATCCTCAGGGCAGACTGAGCCAGCCATAACATTAAAAAATAAATAATTAAATGTTTTGGGCCAGCCAAACAGCTCAGTGGATTAAAACACCTACAAGCAGGCACTGGGGCCAGGAGTTCAATCCCTGGTCTATTATGCAGGTAAGAGGCAATTGTGTGCACATGTATGTAATCTCAGCTCTTAGAAGGCTGTAAACAGGCAGATCACTATGAGTGTGATCTAGTAGTAAGACCCTGCACACCCTATGGACTTCCCCCCTCAAAAATAAAATGCACTAGACAACTGGAAAAAAACTTTATTTATACCTATCATATGACTAAGTTGATTGATCAGCAACACCCAATGGGAACATATCCCATACACACTTCTGTGAAAATCTCCTTCCTACCTTTTGAATACACAGGAAAATATAGTAGAGCACATCAGGGTCATAGGGTTCACCTTCTCCATTTCGAGCTTCTCGTGTCATTAGGCATAGGCCATAATTCAACTCAGCCACGGCAGAGGAGATGAGATCTTCTTGGAATCGCAGCAGTTGGCGCCCTGTGACATAATTCCCAAAGGTGATTAGGGAACTTGGCAACAGCTGTCTCTTTATTGGCTAATATTCCTCAACAGAGGGCTCAAAGCAGACACAGCCCAGGTTGTTGAGATAAGAATGGCACTTATATCTATGATTAGAACTACCTCACTGGGGCTGGGAATTTAGCTCATCAGCAGAATGTTTGCCTAGAAAACAGGAAGCTCAGGATTTGGTCCTCAGCACCAAAACAAAACAAACCAAAAATCAAAAAGAACGACCTCACAAATCACATTTGGTATTTGGTCAAGAGTTTACTTCTTATAATCCTTCCCTATCTGACACATACAATAATTTTTACTATTAGGATCAAGAAATGAAAGTAGAAAAAAATAATCACAATCCACTTAGTATATGTTTACAAGCCAAATGCGAAAGGAGGGCCTTGAGTATACTCACTGATTTCTATTTCCTCCCAGAAGCCACTCTGCCTTCATCTGCTAGCTAAACTCTAGAAACTCTTGTTGACAAAAATGAATACTTCCTGTTCACTGGCTCAGGGTCTTGGCTTGCTTGCTGCTGGGTCATGATGCAGCTTAGCATTTAAGATAGTGCTCTTTAGGTGCTAGAGTCAGGGACTACCAGCTTCCTCTCATTCTGTCCAACTGACATTGTGGACACATGTCATTTACCACTCCCTCCCAACACTCACTCCCAATGGGTGCCAATCTGTTCTGAGCATCCTTCTCCAGTTCAGCATTCTTGGTCTGGGCCCAGGTTTTCCATACTTCAAGCCCTTCTTCTGGCTTCAGAGAATTTGGAAGCAAAAGTTCTGGGGAAGGCTGGGGCTGTGACTGTGGTTCAACTTCAGCAACTTGGACAGTCTGAGCCTATGAAAAACATCAGAATGACTCAATACTGTTTTTGCACTAGATTCTTCAACAAAACTCCCCCCAAAAATTACTTAATGGTTCACTTTCTTTTTTCCTTTTGCACAACTGGGGTTTGAATTCATGACTTTGCATTTGCCAAGCAGGCACTTGTGCCACAGAGCTATCTCCCTAGCCCCAATGGTTCATTTTTTTAAAAAAGTTCTTTTGGGGCTATGGAGATAGTTCAGTAGAATAAGCACTTGCCTGGCAATCACAAAAGCCTAAGTTCAATCCCCGGTTACACACACACACACACACACACACACACACACACACACACACACACACGTTCTTTTTACTGTGCTATTTTGAAGATTTAGTTACTGAATTTCTGTAAAAGTGGTGCTACAGGGCCCAGCAGGATGGCTCAGTGGTCTAAAGCGCCTGCTTAGGATGGCCGTGTGTGGTGGCGCACGCCTGTAATCCCAGCACTGGGGAGGCTGACGCAGAAGGACTGGTGCGAGTTCGAGACCAGCCTGGGCTACAAAAGTGAGCTCAGGACCAGCCTCAACTGCATAGCGAGACCCTGTCTCAAAAAGACAATCAATCAATCAATAAATAAATAAATAAATAAATAAAGTGCCTGCTTAGGAAAGCTTAGGTGGCTGCAGGGACCAAGGTTCAATCCCCAGCATCACATGCTGCACCAGCCCTGCCTGCAAATAAATAAATAAACAAACAAAAGTTCGGAAACAAGAAATAAATAAATTCTTAAAAAAAAAAAAAAGTGGTGCCACATAGTTGGAAATGATTCTTATCCTTAAGATGAACTTCATAGTCTATTATTTAAAAGTACCATGCCAGCTGGGCATGATGGTGCACATGTGTAATTCCAGCGTGCAGAAGGATGAGGAAGGATCACTGCAAGTCAAGACCAGCCTGGGTTGCTACAAAGTGAGCTCAAGGCTAGCCTGAACTGCATGATGTGACTCTCTCAAAGCACACAAAAAAATAATGAAAGTATCAATCCTTTGGGCTGCAATGTTTCTCTAGAATAGATTCCAAGTAGCAGACTTCTTAAATACTCCAAAAAGGAACTCAATGTCATCATTAGGTCAATGAACTATTCCACAAACTTCAATGTGAAAATAAATCACTTACTTGGGAACTTTATTAAAATGTGTATACTGGGGCCTGGCAGGATGACTCAGTGGTCTAAAGCGCCTGCTTAGGAAAGCTTAGGTGGCTGCAGGGACCACAGTTTGATTCCCAGCACCACATGCTGTGCCAGCCCTGCCGCAGGGCAGGCTGAGCTGGCCAAACAAACAAACAAACAAACAAAAGTTCTGAAACAAGAAAAAATAAATTAATTAAAAAATAAAATAAAGTTAAAAAAATGTGTATCCTGATTAAAAGGGTTTGGTGGTGATCAAAAACCACTAGATTTTTTTGTTATTATAACAGAATGCAAGTGAATACTCAAAGCAGGCTGACCAGATAGCTCAGCGAATTAAAGCGCCTGCTTAGGCAGGCACTGGAATCAGGGTTCAATCCCAGGCTTGCTATAGCACACTAAGAGACTAGGTGTGGTGATGCACTCCTGTAATCTGAACACTTGGGAAGCTGAAAACGGGGACAACTCAGTTGATATGTAGTGAAACCCTGCACTAAAACACATTAAGGCAGGCATGCAAGAAAGAAAGAGGGACAGGATAAGAAAGAAGGGGAGGGGAGGGGAGGGGAGGGAACAGGGCTGGCTAGATAGCTCAGTGGATTAAAGCACCTACAAGCAGGTGCAGGCAGGGGCCAGGGGTTAATTCCCTGAGGCTGCCCTATGCAGGCCCCACCCCAGCTCTTGGGAGGCTATAAACAGGCAGATCACTACAAATCCAATCTAACAGTGAGACCCTGAACACCCCGTGGACCCTTCCCTAAAGTACAACAACAAAAGGTTAGAAAATATACTATATAGCTACAGTACTATGATAAAACATGGTATTGACCAAACAAATAGACTTGAAAAATGATTGAAGCATGCTGGGTAATCCCAGCACTTGGGAGGTTGAGGCAGGAGGATTGGCGTGAGTTTGAGACCAGCCTGGGCTACAAAATGAGCTCAAGGCCAGCCTCAACTGCATAGTGAGATCCTGTCTCAAAAAGACAAAAAAAAAAAAAAGATTGAAGCTTATGAGAAGATGCAGAAACAATACATGAGGCATATCCCAGCATTTGTGAGACTGAGGCAGTAGTACAGCAGTGAGTTTGAGGCCAGCCTGGGCTATATAAGTGAATTCAAGGTCACAGCAAGAACTACACAGCAAGAAAGAAAGAAAAAAAAAAAAGACAAAGAAAAAAAAAAGAAAGACAGAAAGACAGACAGACAGACAACCCGGAAGACTCTCAGCTACCAGCTACCACTATCTTCCAAATAAAGGCCAAATACCTTCACTGGAAGTAAGATAATCTCTTTAATAAATGGTGCTGGAAAAACTGGCTTTCCATATGCTAAAGATTAAAGCTAGACCTGTATCCCTCATCATGTGCAAAAATAAAAATGGATCAAAGATAAAATTATAACTAAGAGACACTTAAATCTTCTGGAAAACAGAATAGTTCAAACTCTTGAAGATATAGGTGTAGGCAAAGACTTTATGAGCAGAACTTGACTGCATAGGATACATTATACAAAACCAACACATGACCACTGCTTGGTAGGCTGAGACAGAATGGCCACAAGTTCAAGGCCAGATCAGCTCTATACAGAGCAGAAGGTAAGCCTAGACTACAGAATGAGAACTTGCCTTCAAAAACAAAGAGGCGATAGCTGGGCGTGGTGGCTCACGCCTGTAATCCCAGCACTCGGGAGGCTGAGGCAGGAGGATTGGTGTGAGTTCGAAACCAGCCTGGGCTACAAAAAATGAGCTCAAGGCCAGCCTCAGCTGCATAGTGAGACCCGGTCTTAAAAAGACAAAAAAAAAAAAAAAAAAAAAAAAAAAACAGGCCAGGGAGATAGCTCAGTAGAGTAAGTGCTCGTTTGGCAAGTACAGGATCTAGTTCAATCCCCAGTACACCCCCCCCACACACAGAATATATTTTGGGAGTTTGCCAGCAAGGTAGCTCAGCTGGTTAAAGCATATGATTCAGCAAAGTTTCCCAGGTGCTGGGTATGACGGTTTGATTTCCCACCCCCAAATGGACCATGAGACCCGTCCTTTTTCTTTTTTTTCCTTGTTTCAGAACTTTTGTTTGTTTATTTATTTTTATGGCCGGCTCAGCCTGCCCTGAGGGCAGGGCTGGCACAACATGTGGTGCCAGAGATCGAACTGCAGTCCCTGCAACCGCCTAAGCTTTCCTAAGCAGGCACTTTAGACCACTGAGCCATCCTGCCGGGCCCCAAGACCTGTCCTTAAGGCAGCCTTAGCCAACCCCTCCCCCAAAAAGAGAGAGAAGGGGAAAAGGGAGGTGAAGGGGGAGAGAAGGGGAGGATATATATATATATATATATATATATAAAAAAAAAACCTGAAACACTTTCAATTAAATGGATGTACCTACAATGTAATTTTAAGTGAAATAAACTGGATACACATACTTAAATATTGTAATCACCTATGTGAGAAACCCAGAGGATAAATAAGGACCAAAAAGGAATGTAAATATTCCAAAGTAAGAAGATGCTCAAATGAAAATGGGAGACAGGGCGAAGGGAAAGGAAGGAGGGAGTACAGATAAAAAATAAAGAAGGAAAACAAGAGACAAAGTTTTGTAAATGGTGAGGGGAAGGTGGATTGTAAGGGAAGGGAGAGGAACAGGGGGAAAAAAAAAAAAAATTAAGATATATTATGTATAGGCAGTCTAACCAGCTGCCTGGCAAGTACGAGGACCCGAGTTCAATCCCCAGTACTGCATGCTGTACCGGCCCAGGTCCAGCCAGCCACCAGAGGCATTGTGGCAAACGCCTGTAATCCCAGCGCTAGGGAGCTGAGACAAGAGGATAACTACGTCTAAGCTGTGTAGTGAGATACTGCACCAAATAAATAAACAGCAGACTAAAAAACAAAAGGTATATTATGTACAAATACAAATTCCTTATGATGGATGTGATCATTATGTATGTCAAGAGTGTAACAATAAAATTAACAAGGTTCAACTGGGCATGGTGGCATACACCTGTAATCCCAGCACTTGGGAGGCTGAGGCAGAAGGATCAGTGAGAATTCAAGACCAGCCTGGGCTACAATAGTGAGCTCAAGGCCAGCTTTAACTGCATAGGGAGACTCTGTCTCAAAACAAACAAACAAACAAACAAACAAACAAAAAACAAGGTTCAGTGGTGGTATATATGGTTTTTGGGATAGTAGTAAAGTTTACATTTATTAAAGGCAGGAAACACAGGCATAGTGGCACAGGTTTATAATCCCAGCACTTGGGAGGCTCAGGCAGAAGGCCTGCTCAAAGTTTGAGGCCAGTCTGGAGTACATGGTGAATTCAAGGTCAATCTGAGCTACATAGGAAGTTTAAAGATAGTCTGAAATGCACAGCTAGACCTTGTCTCAGAAGAACAAAAAAGAAAAGGTGAATAGGCAAAAATAACTGTAGTGGGCTGGGGAGATAGCTCAGTAGACTAAGCCCTTGCCTGGCAAGTTCAAGGTCATGAGTTCAATCCCTGGTACCACCAAACCCCCCCTTACAAAATTTCTATACCTTAGGCTTTATAATTACATGATTAGAACATGAGATTAGGGCCTGGCAGGATGGCCCAGTGGTCTAAAGCCCCTGCTTGGGGAAGCTTGGGTGGCTTCAGGGACCGCGGTTCGATTCCCCGGCACCACATGCTGCGCCAGCCCTGACCTTGGGGTGGGCTGAGCCGGCCATAAAAATGAGTGAATAAACAAACAAAGGTTCTGAAACAAGAATGAAAAAACAAACAAACAAACAAACAAAGGTTCTGAAACAAGAATAAAAAAAAATAAAAATAAAATAAAATAAAAAAGAACATGAGATTAATAAATTTATGAGTATTTGGATAAACAAGTTGCTGAACACCTAATCTTTTTTTTTTTTTTTAGAATTTATTTTACTTTTTTCTTGTTTCAGAACTTCTGTTTGTTTGTTTGTTTATTTTTATGGCCGGCTCAGCCTGCCCTGAGGGCAGGGCTGGTGCAGCATGTGATGCCAGGGATCGAACTGCGGTCCCTGCAGCTGCCTAAGCTTTCCTAAGCAGGCAACTTTAGACCACTGAGCCATCCTGCCGAGCCTGAACACCTAATCTTAATGATTCTTGGGCTAGGGAGATAGCTCCGAGGCACAAGTGCTTGCTGGGCAAGTGCAAGGTCGTGAGTTCGAACCCTGGTCCCACAAAAAATAAATAAATAAATGATTCTAAAGCGATCCCTAGACCTTCAAATATTAAAATCCCAATGTCTTTCAGCATGTGGTGCCGGGGATTGAACTGCAGTCCCTGAAGCCACCCAAGCTTTCCCAAGCAGGCACTTTCATTTCCAGCTATACATGGTAGTACCATTTATAAACCCAGCATTCTGGGAGCATTAACACAGGATCAAAGGTCCAGCTTGACCAATTTACTGAGACTCTGTCTCAAATAAAAAATACAAGAAAAACAGCTGGGTTTGAGGCTTAGTGTGAAGGCTCCAACATTTAATCCTTAGTACCATCACAAGACTACCACCACCACTACCTGATGAAACATTTCCTTAGTAGGGGCTCCACCATTTTTTTTTTTTTCTTTTTCTTTTTTTTTTTTTTTTGTCTTTTGAGACGGGGTCTAGCTATGCAGTTCAAGCTGGACCTGAGCTCACTTTTGTAGCTCAGGCTGGTCTTGAACTCACTGATCCTCCTGCCTCAGCCTCCCAAGTGCTGGGATTATAGGCATGCGCCACCATGCCCAGCTGCTCCAACTTTAAAGGGAGAGAATTCAGCTAATACATCATCAAGGAATGTGCTTGACCTATTAAAAATGATGAAAAAACCAAAACAAAAGCAAAAATATCAATTCAAATTATACAAAAAGGGGCCCGCGGGATGGCTCAGTGGTCTAAAGCATCTGCTTGGGAAAGCTTGGGCGGCTTCAGGGACCACAGTTCGATCCTCGGCACCACATGCTGCGCCAGCCCTGCCCTCGGGGTGGGCTGAGCCAGGCATAAAAATGAGTGAATAAACAAACAAAGGTTCTGAAACAAGAAAAAAATAAATAAAATAAAAAATAAATAAATAAACAAATTATACAAAAGCCCCAACATACACTGACTCAACAAATATTTGCAAAGCTGTATTATGTATTAGGCTTAGGAATATAGAAATGCATAAAACATCATCTAGGGTAAAGATTTGTTTCAAATGGTAGTGATGTGAAGAAAAATCTTGGCATCATTTTTTTTTTTCTTTACTCCACTGGTTGCTTAGTCCAGAAGTTGCCAAAAAATAAAAAATCATTACTCCAAAACAGCTCTGTCAAATTCCACTTACCATAGGACCTTTCATGCACTGAGTAAAAGTCATGAAGGCAACTGAGCCAGTGAAACAAATGGCACCTAGAGGCTCTCAGAGTGACCACAGAACAAGCACTTTCTCAGCACACCCAGCAACATACATTCCCCCATTCCATTTTATTAAAAGGTCACCAATTATTTTCCTGTTCAAAACTTCAATCTATAGGTAGGCCTGTGTTTCTGACCTTTTTCTTGCTGCTGTTATTTTTGTGTTCTTAGGGATTAAATCGAGGGCCTCTGAATTGAGTGAGAAACTCAGCCACCCCATCCTACTCCTTTTTGAGACTGGGTCTGGCTAACTCATTAAGTTGCCCAGGCTGCTCTTCGTGCTTCAGCATCTCAGAAACTGAGATTTTAGGCATGTGTGACCATGCCTGACTTCTTGTCATTTTTTCTTTTGACCTAATACTCCTCTGATTTTGAAATTCTTGGACTTTTGATTCCTGTGCTACATTCTGTGCTTCAATGTTCATCTAACCACCACAGAAGTGAACATTCCTTTGTCTTGTTTATTCTACTGACAACTAACTTGTACCACCAACACCATTCCTCGTTCCTCCCAGTTAAAAATCATAATGGGGCCAGTGAGATAGTCAGCAGTCTGAAGAGCCTGCTTACGCAAGCACAGAGACCACAGTTCAATACCCAGCATCACATGCTGTGCCAGCACCACCCCAGTGGGAGCTGAGCCTGGCATGGTGGCACATGCGTGTAATCCCAGCACTGCAGAGGATGAAGCAAGAGAATCACCACGAGACTAAGCTGCATAGTGAGACTCTGCAACAACCAAATACATAAAAAGAAAAAAAAAATATTACAATGAAATCTATTGTGTTGCTGTATGCCTGTATTCTCAGCTTGTGAGAAGACTGAGGCAGGAGGATCACAAGTTCAACACCAACCTAGGTAATTTTGTGAGGCCTCTTTGAAAATAAAAAGGGTAGATATAGTTCAGCTCTAGAGCATCTGTCTGACATGCAAGAGACCTTGGCTTCAACCGAGTATTACGCACAGACAGACAGACAGACAGACAGACAGAGACAGAGACAGAGACACACACACACACACACACACACACACACACACACACAAATTGCAATGGGAGGGTCACATACAGTGAATACTTAGTATGGCCCCAACCTACCAGACTTTGTTTTACATCCAATAATACCGCTCATAGCATTCTCTGTTGTATTCTGCTCATCCTCCTGATATCATACCCTCCTAGACTTCTTTTGGCTCTTTATCTGCCTTGGGCTTATCTCTCCAAGTCCCTTAAAAATCTGTCAGCCCTGGAGGTCTGCTATAACTGCCCTTTTACTTCAACTACACATTATCCCTGGTGAATTTTACCTTTCCAGATTAGATTTCCATGTTTTTGAGTGTGATACACACCAGATTTTATTCCATCTCCAACTGAACATTTGATAGCCATCCCCCACCTGCTCCCTCTCTTCTTACACACACAAAAAACTCATCTTCCCAAACATTTTCTCCAGAGTACCCTCCCAAACTTACACAATGGTATAATGCCACCTACCCCACGCTTATACACTTTCCTGAATAAGTAGGCAAGGACCACAGCACGTGAGGCAATGCTTTCCTACTGATGTTTTGGCAACCTTGTATTGCTGTATGCCTCTACCCACTTAATTGTCAGTAATTTTCCCAAGGTTTTGTTTTGTTTTCTTTTCTTTTTTTGGTCTTTTTGAGACAGGGTCTTGCTATGCAGTTCAGGTTGGCCTTGAGCTCACTTTTGGAGCCCAGGCTCATCTTGAACCCACACCCATCCTCCTGCCTCAGCCTTCCAAGTGCTGGGATTATAGTCCCAAGCATTTTGACAACCAAATATCCCCTCACTTATGTCCAAGCATTTAATAGATGTAGGCAGGACTGATATAGCCCAAATGGAAAACTATTGATGTAGGTAGGTCCCTGTACTTTGTGCACTATAATTTTTCTTAAACATCATGGGAGAACACAAACACTTGGGAAATTATACAATCTTACATTTAATATTATTGCTAAGGTTAAGGCTATTGCTCAGTCGTAGTGTTTGCTTAGTAAATGTGAGGCCCTGGGTCCCATACTTAGCATCAAAAAAAGATTATTCCTGCTGTTCCACAGAGAATGGATTGAAAAGCAAAAGTGGAAGTAGTTGTGGTCTAGACTAGAGTAATGGCAGTGCAGGAGACTAAAGGGAATGTGAGAAGTTTGGTAATAGAACCAGCATGGCATTGATAAATTGGCTTCAAGGAGTAAGAGAAGCCAGACTCAAAGGTGACTCCTGGTTTTGCTGTGGTTTGGGATGACAGATACTGGGACTGAACCCAAGTCCTACACAATTAGCTAAATTCCTAGTCCTTTTTTTTTTTTGACAGGACGAGGGTTCAAACTCACAACCTTGCACTTGCCAGGTAGGCGCTTGTGCCTCGGAGCCATCTCCCCAGCCCCTCCTTTTCTTTTTAGAGACAGAATCTAGCTAAAATGCCCAGGCTGGGGCCTGGCAGGATGGCTCAGTGGTCTAAAGCACCTGCTTGGGAAAGCTTAGGCGGCTGCAGGCACCACATGCTGTGCCAGCCCTGCCCTCAAGGCAGGCTGAGCCAGCCATAAAAATAAACAAAAGTTCTGAAACAAGAAAAAAATAATAGGGGCCTGGCGGGATGGCTCAGTGGTCTAAAGCGCCTGCTTGGGAAAGCTTGGGCGGCTTCAGGGACCGCAGTTCTATCCCCGGCACCACATGCTGCACCAGCCCTGCCATCGCAGTGGGCTGAGTTGGCCATAAAAATGAGTGAATAAACAAACAAAGGTTCTGAAACAATAAATAAATAAATTTTTAAAAAAAGAAAAAAATAATAATAAAAAAAATAAAATGCCCAGGCTGAGTTCAAGCTTTCCATCCTCTCAGCCTCAACTGCAAGTGTTAGGAATACAGACATGATCCACCACACCGGACTGACTTGGGTTTGGGCTTAACTGGGTAGATGGTGGTGCCAGTTTGTGAGAAGGGGAAATTTTGACAGCAGGGCTAATGAAGATAAGAGGTAAGTTAATAATTCCAACTAAAGCTGGGTGTGGTGGCACACACCTGTAATCCCAACACTTGGGAAGCTGAGGCAGGAGGATCAATGTGAGTCTGGACAAGGCTGGGCTACAAAAGTGAGCTCAAGGCCAGCCTGAACAGCACAGTGAGACCCTGTCTCAAAAACACACACAAAAAAATCCAACTAAATAACAAGTAGGTAGTCAAATGTGTAGAAAGTTCCTAAGAGGGAAACACATATAGGCTAGAAATTCAGATCTGTGTATTAATGCAAGGGCTAGGGAGATAGCTCAGTGAAATAAGTGCTTGCCTGGCAAGCACCGGGTCCTGAGTTCAATGCCTGGTACTGAAAAAAAAAAAAAGAGAAAAGTTTCTGCATGTTAATCCCCGCTGGGTTTTAAGAGTCAGATTCCAGAGTCAGCCCAAACAGAGCTAAACCCTAATTTAGTATTTACTAACCACAGCATTTGGCTTCTTACTTAAGTTTCCCTATATTTTAGTTTCCTAATATGTACACAGTGCACGAGGTTGGTGTGAAAAAAGAATTTTCTTAAGAGTGTTGGGGATTAAGAATAGGGCCTTTGTACTGAATTGGGTTCCTATTTATTTTTGTCTTCTGAGACAAGGTCTCACTACATAGTTCAGGTTGACCTCAAACTTGACAACTATCATCCTGCCTCAGCCTCCTGGGTGCTGAGATTACATGTACATGCCATCATTTCTAGCTCCCTTTTGATTTTTTTTTTTTTTTTTTTTTTTTTTGTGGGACCGGGGTTCAAACTCACAACCTTGCACTTGCCAGACAGGCACTTGTGCCTCGAAGCTATCTCCCCAGCCCCAGCCCTTTTGATTTTTTGAGATGGAGTCTTACTAAATTGCCTGTTCTGGACTTGAACTTATTATTTTCTTGCTTCAACATCGCGGAGTGCCGAGAAAACATGCATTACCACACCTGCTTTGGTACGAAAATTAAATGAGTTAATACATCTAAACCATGTCAGTTCTTGGCAGACAAGTAAGTATTAGTAATTAGTTTCTGCAGCAGCAAGAATCATTAGAGGAAGATTAAAACCATGGCACTGGACAAAAATATATACAGAGATATAGATATATACAGATATAGAGATATATATCCTTGTACATTAACATGTATAATTCAGAAAAAAGACATGCATAAGAGATTCTGAAAAAAGATGAGTGGCTTGGAAGGAGAGACAGAAATGCATAATAACATGTTCAATAAGACAAGTATGGTCTCGCTATTCAGGATGGCCTTGAACTCATGGCAATCTTCTTGCCTCAGACTCTTGAGTACTGGGATTATAGGCATGCACCACGATCCCTGGCTCAAGTATGGTCTCTTGTATTGTGTACTGCTGTGAGATGAAAACAGGCCTGGGCTCATGAGACAGCTCAGCCATTTAAAGTACCTGCTCAGGCAAGCTTAGGCAAGAGCAGGAGACCATAGTTCAACCTCCAACACCACATGCCATGTCAACCTCACCCTTAGGGCAGGCTGAGCCAGCCAGAAAAACCAAACAAATGGGTCTGTCCAATTTGTCCACAGAAAGCTCGCTATCATCAAACAAGAACAGATTCAGATATGAATCAAAAAGAAAACTAAAGTTAGGTGTGATGATACACAACTACAGTAGGAGCTACTCAGGTCCCTAAGGCAGGAAGATCATGTGAAGCTAGGATGAAGCTGGTACGGGCAATAAATAAAGACCCTGTCTCTATGGGGGATGGGGGAGAGGCCCTGTCTGAAAGAAAGAAAGAAAGAAAGAAAGAAAGAAAGAAAGAAAGAAAGAAAGAAAGGCAGGCAGGCAGACAAAAGTGGAGTCAGCTTGTGCAGATAATGTTCTGCAGACCACTGAGAATAAACTATAGTAGAAAATTGGTACAACATACACAAGAGGAAGTTAAAAGAGAGGTTAGAGCACAAATCTAGCTTTAAAGATAGATTTGTAGAACACTTTCATAAAATGTATAGCCCTCTCCACATCTCAATCCACAGCAGTGGAGAGAGCACATTATGTCTCCAGCTTTTTAAAATTCCTACTATACCACAATTGTCTTCTGTATTATTTGCAAGTGGTCAAAAGGTGGAAGAGGTTGTCTTATTCACCTCAATTCCCCAAGAACCTAGCAGAAAGCATGCAGAGTAGAGGAGGCAGGTTTGTGGTCTATATAAGAAAATGTATATTTTCCTCATGATGGGTTATTCTTGCCAATTTTTCTTTTCCTAGTAATACTTAAAATAAGTCCTTATGCAATTCTATCAAAAGCAACACAGCTTGTGAAGAATTTGCACCCACTAAAATAAACTACAGAAAGGATTTTTTCTTCCTGGAGAGCCCAAATGTGCAAATCACAATTAAAGAATACGTACCACTACAACTGAATTGAGTCCAAGGAGAAATTCTCCAGGCCCAGGAGAAATGAGAGAAGGCCTAATGTGTATCATCCCTGTGAACAAAAGCTGAGCACAGAACTAGGAACACTGGTACATGCCTATACTCTGGGAGGCTGAAAACAGGAGAATTGCAAGTTGAGCCCAGTTTGAGCAATTTGGTGAGACCAGGTGTTTCACCAAAAAGTCAGAGATGTGGCTCAGACCAAAGGCCTGTTACACACTTACTCTCTCTCTCTTTTTTAAAGAATTCTTTTATTTATTTATTTTTTTCTTGTTTCAGAACATTTATTTATTTATTTATTTATGGGGGGGGGCAGGGTTTGAACTCACGACCTTGCACTTGCCCAGCAGGCACTTGTGCCTCGGAGCTATCTCCCCAGCCCCCCCCCCCTTTTTTTTGTCTTTTTGAGACAGGGTCTCGCTGTACAGTTCAGGCTGGCCTTCAGCTCAGTTTTGTAGCCCAGGCTGGTCTCCAACTCTTACCAATCCTCCTGCCTCAGCCTCCCGAGTGCTAGGATTACAGGCATGCACCATCATGCCCGGCTTCAGAACATTTATTTATTTATTTATTTATTTTATTTTTATGGCCGGCTCAGCCTGCCCTGAGTGAAGGGCTGGCGCAACATGTGGTGCCAGGGATTGAACCGTGATCCCTGCAGCCGCCTAAGCTTTCCTAAGAAGGTGCTTTAGACCACTGAGCTATCCTGCTGGGCCCTCTCTCTCTCTGTTATTTGTAAGCATTACAAAGATATTTAGGTATTTAGTAAGTCTCTAACAAAGTCACTTGTCATACACTGTTGTTCCTAAGAAACTAATGAAACTTTGCTCAATCATTCATACCATCCTGCTTCTCAGTGTGATCCCTCATCTAATTTGTGGCTATTCCTTTACACGCAGTCCCGGAAACCCAATACGATGGTCTCATGAGACCAAACAGTCGACATACCACTCTTTCTTTTCTTTTCCTTCCTTCTTTTCTATATTGCTATGTAGCCCAGGATAGCTACCAACTCCTAATTTCCTGCTTGAGCCTCCCAACGGCTATAATCATAGGTATGTACTACCACACTCATGTCTCATTTGTTTTGTTTTGTTCTGTTTTTTTTTTTTTTTTGCAGGGCTAAAGACTGATCACAAAAGACATACCCCAGTATGCTAGGCAAGCATACTACCACTGAGGGCTGGCAAGATGGTTCAATGGTCTAAAGTGCCTGCTTAGGAAAGCTTAAGCAACTGCAGGGACTGTGGTTCGATCCCTGGTACCACATGCTGTTAAAGCTCCTGCCCCACCCCCAGGGAAGGTTGAGACGGCCATAGAAAATAAGTAAGTAAATAAATAAATAAAATAAAAATTCCTTGGGACTAACAAGATGGTTCAGTGGTCTAAAGTGTCTGCTTAGGAAAGCTTAAGCAACCACAGGGACCACAGTTTGATCCCTGGTGCCACATGCTGCACCAGCCCCACCCTTAGGACAGGTTCAGCTGGCCATGATAAAAAAAAATAAAGAATACTGCCCTTTGTATCCCATTCTAAAGATGTTACACAGGACACTATAAAATTTACTAACAATATACAAAGATTAATCCATCTATACCAGAACTATCTTTAAAATTACTAGCCGGGCGTGGTGGCTCACGCCTGTAATCCCAGCACTCGGGAGGCTGAGGCAGGAGGATTGGTGCGAGTTCGAGACCAGCCTGGGCTACAAAAGTGAGCTCAGGGCCAGCCTCAACTGCATAGCGAGACTCTGTCTCAAAAAGGCAAAAAAATAAATAAATAAAATAAAATAAAATAAAATTACTAGATATGCTGGGTGTGGTGGAGCACGCCTATAATCCCAGCACTTGGGAGGCTGAGGCAGGAGGATCGATGTGAGTTTGAGACCAGCCTGGGCTACAAAAGTAAGCTCAAAGCCAGCCTGAACTACATAGTCAGACCCTATCTCAAAAAGACAAAAATAATAAAAATAAAATAAAATTACTAGGTATAGGGGCCCAGCAGGATGGCTCAGTGGTCTAAAGCGCCTTAGGAAAGCTTAGGCGGTTGCAGGGACCTTGGTCCAATCCCCGGCACCACATGCTGCACCAGCCCTGCCCTCAGGGCAGGCTGAGCCTTGGCATAAAAAATAAATAAACGAGCCGCGCGTGGTAGCGCACACCTGTAATCCCAGCACTCGGGAGGCTGAGGCAGGAGGATTGGTGCGAGTTCGAGACCAGCCTGGGCTACAAAAGTGAGCTCAAGGCCAGCCTCAACTGCATAGCAAGACCCTGTCTCAAAAAGACAAACATAAATAAATAAATAAACAAACAAAAGTTCTGAAACAAGAAAAAAAAATTTAAAAAAATTACTAGGTATAACGGTGCATGCCTGTAATCTCAGCACTCAGGAAGCTGAGGCAGGAAGGTCATCAAGAACTTGAAGGCCAGCCAGGGCTATCCCATGAGTGCAAGGACAACCTGAACAAAATAGGGAGATACTGTCTCAAAAAAAAAAAAAAAAAAAGAAAAAGAAAAAAATTAAACAGGAGCCAGGGATATAGCTTAGCGGTATAAGCACCTGCCTGGCAAGCACAAGGTCCTAAGTTTGATCCCCAATACCGTAAAAAAAAACAAAGCGAAACAAAACAAAACATAAATTAGGGGGGGAAAAAAAACCCACAAACTTTTGGACATTTTTTCCTATACATTTAAAATTTCAAGGGGCTGGGGAGATAGCTCCAAGGCACAAGTGCCTGCGTGGCAAGTGCAAGGTCGTGAGTTTGAACCCCGGTCCTGAAAAAAAAAAAAAAAAAAAACATAAAATTTCAAAACAAAAAGAAAAAATTCAATATTGCTATCATGTCAGAAAACCCAATTTAATCATTAATTATGTTCACTTTAGGATATACTTTAGAATATACCTCCTACGTCCTTTCCTTCTCCAAAATACTAAATATTTTATTACTGTAAGATTAACATTATGCCAAGTAAATAGGGCAGTTTTCACCAAATTCTGTGTTGCATTGGGCCCTGCAGGAACAATACGCCCTATGGATATCTCACTTACTGAGCAAGTAACCTGGAGCTGCTGCGGCTGCTGTGGCGGTGGCGGTGTCTGTTCTTGGGGAGTTTGCTGTTGTGGCTGTTGCTGGGGGTCCCATATGTGGACAGTCTGAGCTGTATTCTGGTAAGTGCCTGCCACAGCCTGCACAGCTACTGGAATGTGGATGTTGCCATTCATGAACTGTGCTGGAAAGAGAGAGTTTGCAAGAGTCTGCACTACTTCTTCATGAGAGTTTTTCACTACAGACGTGGTGCCCACCATCTTCTCCTTGTCATCCTCCAGCTTTACAGCTGCCAAGGCTGTGGGCGAGCCACTGACGTGAACTGCATTGTAGGCTTCCTGGGGAATGGCAATGTGCGTAATGCTCTGTTGTTGAGGGTCCCCCCGGGGCTGGGCAGAATAAACAGGGATGGTCCAAGTTTCTCCTGTAGGGCTAGTAATGGTCCCAGTGGCACTGTAGAGGTGAGCACTATCTACTGTCAGCAAGTCTGGCCTCAAAGACACATAACTCTGTTGTTGGCCCTGTGGAATGGCTAACACAGTGGCCACTGGCTGCCCTGAGATGGCATATGACACAGTGATGGGCATGTCCACTTTGCGCTTCTTCACTGGCTGGAGGACACTGGCTGTGCCAACCCGGCGCTCCCCTTCCCGAGGTGAGCCCTGCTGTGATGGTGGTGGGGAAAGGGCACCCACAGTTTGGATTTGGATCTGCTGACCCCCAGCAAGAGACTGGCCAGCAACCAGCTGAGCCTGGATTTGCTGATGTGGGATGTGCTCCTCCGGAATTTCAGCCGCCTGAATCTGCTGGGCCGCCTGCACATGCTGCACCTGGATCTGGGCTGCTTGCAGCTGCGAGGGATTGGGGCTCTGCAGAGACGGGGTCTGGATGGAAGGGGCTGCTGACTGTGGTGCCTGGCCCTGGATTTGCACCTGGACCTGGATGGGCTGCTCGGTGGGCTGATGAACGGTGAGCTGCGGGGAGAGCTGCTGAGCCGAGACCTGCTGCGGAGACTGCTGTACCTGTACCTGTACCTGCAGCAACAAGATTCACCAGTGAGTAAGCCAGGCAGCATTGAAAACCCCATCCCCAGGAACCTTAGGCAGGGTCCCTGTATACTGTTAGGAGGGACTGCCATAACCTGGGCACAATCCTCAAAATAACATCAATGTTCTTCATAATTGCCCCCTTCAGTGACACATTTCACCCTAGAAAACAAGTAAGACCTACAGCCCAGGAGGGAATCATCAAAATCTTTTTTTTTTTTTTTTTTTGGTGGTACCAGGGATCAAACCCTAGACCTTGCACTTACTTACCAGGTAGGTGCTTATGCCGCTGAGCTATCACCCAGCCTATAATTTTTTTGTTTGTGCTTTATTTGCTTTTGTTTGAGACAGGGTTTCACCACGTAGTTCTAGCTAACCTTGCACTCATGACAATCCTGCCTCAACCTCCCAAATACTGGGATTATAAACATAAGGAACCACACCCAGCTGTTTATTCTTTTTTGCAGGGTGTGGGGGGTGTCATGGACTCCAACACAGGACCTTGTGCTTGCCACTGGGAGGCTATGGCAGGAGAAGCACTGCAAGTTCAAGGCCAGCTTGGCCTTGAGCTACATAACAAGTTCAAGGCCAGCCTTGAACTACATTGCAAGAATCTTTTTCTCTTTTTTTTTTTTTTGGTGGAGCTGGGGATTGAACTGAGGACCTTGCACTTGCCAGGCAGGCACTTGTGCCCCTGAGCTATCTTCCCAGCCCAACCCTTTGTTAAAAAGAAAAAACAATTCTTTTTTTTTTTTTTTTTGTCTTTTTGAGACAGGGTCTCGCTATGCAGTTGAGGCTGGTCCTGAGCTCACTTTTATAGCCCAGGCTGGTCTCGAACTCGCACCGATCCTCCTGCCTCAGCCTCCCGAGTGCTGGGATTACAGGCGTGAGCCACCACGCCCAGCCAGAAAAAACAATTCTAATCAATAAAAATAAAAAATTTCCATAGGTAAGCAATAAAAAGTTCAAGGTCACTATTCTACAAGGTCAAAAATACATTCCACGTGAATTCAATTCTCAAGTGTTTGACTCAGGATGAAGTGTGTGCCATCATAACTGGCCTCAATAGAATCTTTTATTGTGGATCACTTCTATTTCCCATCATGAACAGGTGCATAGTATACATGTCTGTAGTCTTGGAGGCTGGCACAGAAGAATCACTGCAACTCTGAAGTCAGCTTGGGCTAAATAGTGATTATAAGGCCAGTATGGACAGAATGGATAGCAAAATCCTGTCTCAACAGAAAAAAATACAAAGTACTATTGCATGATTTTTTGATGTACTTATAATATTTTAAGAAAGCAGATTTTAAAAAGCCTCACAAAATTCAGGCAATTTTATGAAGGTTACTATACTCTGAATCACTCATTTCCAGTAATGCAGCTCACTTCTAGTTATTTTGCAAAGCAGTATGAAAAAATATATTTAGTGTGCAATAAAGACTTCTACCAGCTGGGCATGGTGGCTCACGCCTGTAATCCCAGCATTCGGGAGGCTGAGGCAGGAGGATTGGTGCGAGTTTGAGACCAGCCTGGGCTACAAAAGTGAGCTCAAGGCCAGCCTCAACTGCATAGCAAGACCCTGTCTCAAAAAGACTTCTACCTGGTTGACATTATGAAAAAAGGAAAACAGGGCCAGCCTGATGGCTCAGTGAACTAAGCACCTGCTTAGGCAGAATGCAGCTGCCTGTGTTCAATCACAGCATGTTGTGCTGGCACTGCCACTGGGGCATGCTGAGATGGAGATCGAGACTAGGTGTGGTGGCACACGACTATAATACCAGCACTTCAGAGGCTGAGAATAGGAGAATTACATCTACGTAGGAGGCCCAGTAGAGCCTGTCCTAAATATAGAAAGAAAAAAAAAAAAGGAAAACAAGAAAGCAAACAATTAGAAAGTAGTTGAGATTCTATATATAAGAGGACATATATGACAAAGGATAACCAGGGTTTTTTTTGTTTTGTTTTTGTCTTTTTGAGACAGGGTCTTGCTATGCAGTTCTGGCTGGCCTTGAGCTCACTTTGTAGGTCAGGCTAGCTTCTAATTTGCAACAACCCTCCTGCCTCAGCCCTGAGTGCTGGGATTATAGACGTGTGCCACCATGCCCAGCCTAACAGGGATGTTTTTGGAACTGGATATCTACATGCAAAAGAATAAAGATGGACTCTGTATCCACAAAAAAATGGGAAACTAAATGGATAATTCTCTAAAGAACAGAATATAAATGGTTAACAAGTACATAAAAGTTCTTCAACATAACCAGATATCAAGGAAGTGAAATTAAAACCATAACAAGATACCATTTCATACCCACTAGAATGGCTTCACAGAAAAAGAAAAAAAAACAAAGAAGAACTGTGTACAGTAGCACACATTTTTAACCCCAAATACTTCAGGAAGTTAAAGCAAGAGGATCGAATTCAAGGCCAAGATTAACAGGTCTCAAAATAATAAGGATATATCTTAGTGATAGAGCATTCATCTAGCATGAGCAAACTTTCAGGTTCAATTCACAAAAGAAAACAAAAAAAGGTTAGATTCTTCTGCCATCTTGGAGTCCGGGGAGGCCTGCTGGGAACAGGACTTTTTTTTTAAAAAAGGATTTTTAAAAGGCAAATATGTCTGGAAGACTGTGGCACAAGGTCATTTCTGCTGGCTATGAGCAGGGTCTCCAGAACCAAAAGGAACATACAGCTCTTCTTAAAATTGAAGGTGTTAGGGCTGGCCTAATAGTTCAGCAGATTAAATCATCTGTAAGCAGGCATAAGGGCCGGGGTCAATATCCCCCAGGCCTGCGGTGCTGGCCGCATCCCCAGACCTCCACTAAGATAGGTATGGTGGCACAAGCCTGTAATCCCAAGGCAGACTACCACATGTATGATCCAGTAGTGAGATCCTGAGTACCCTGCAGACCCTTCCCTAAAAAACAAAAAATGGTGTTTATGCCTGGGATGAAAGTGAATTCTACTTGGGCAAGAGATGTACTTATACATACAAAGCGAAATACAACATAGTGACTCCAGGTGGCAAACCAAACAAAATCAGAGTGATCTGAGGAAAAGTAACTCAGGTCCAAGGAAACAGTGGCATGGTTTGTGCCAAGTTCTGAAGCAACCTTCCTGCTAAGGCCATTGGACACCAAATCCATGTGATGCTGCACCCCTCAAGAATTTAAACTAATGGAGTCAGGTATGGTGATGCACACCTGTAATCCCAGCACTCGGGAGGCTGAGGCAGAAGGATCAGTGTGAGTTCGAGACCAGCCTGGGCTACAAAAGTGAGTTCAATGCCAGCCTCAACTACATAACAAGACCCTGTCTCAAAAAGACCAAAAAAAAAAAAAAAGAGAAAGAAAAGAAAAAAGGATAATGACTGTTGGTGAAGATGTAGACAAATCAGAACTCTACCTGGATGGATGCAAAGTGGCATAGATAGCACTTTGTAAGGCAGTCTGATAGCTCCTCAGAAGTTAAATATACTATATGGCAAACATGATACACAAATCATGTAACCCAGCAATTTCACACTTAGATATCTAGCCTACAGAAAACACTTATACAGGGGCTAGTGAGATAGCTCAGTAAGTGCTTGCCTGGCAAGTGCAAGGGCCTGAGTTCAAACCCTAGTTCCACAAACAACCAAAAAGATAAAGAAAGATAAAAAAAATTGCTTTTTTTTTTTTTTTTTTTGTCTTTTTGAGACAGGGTCTCGCTATGCAGTTGAGGCTGGCCTTGAGCTCACTTTTGTAGCCCAGGCTGGTCTCGAACTCACACCAATCCTCCTGCCTCAGCCTCCCAAGTGCTGGGATTACAGGCGTGAGCCACCACGCCCGGCTTGTAAAAATTGCTTTAAAAAACAAATATGCATACAAAAACTTGTATGCCAATATTCACTACATTAGTCACAATAGAAAAATGTCTGCTATACTAACAGACCCATACTATGTTACCTGTAGTCACAACAAATGCTATTAATATAAGATGTTCAAAATAAGGGCTGGCAGCCAGGAGTGGTGGTGCACACCTGTAATCCCAGCACTTGGGAGGCTGAGGCAGGAGGATTGATGAGAGTTCAAGACCAGCCTGGGCTACAAAAGTGAGCTCAAGGCCAGCCTGAACTGTACAGCGACACCCTTGTCTCAAAAAGAAAAAAAAAAAAAAGGGGGAGGGCTGGAGAGATGGCTCAGCAATCTAAAGTGCCTACTTAGGCAAGCTTAGGAAACTGCAGGGACCACGGTTCAATCTCCAGCATTACATGCTGTGCCAACCCCAACCCCAGGGCAGGCGGAGCTGGCCATAATATAAAATAATAATAATAATAGTAACAGGAATAATAAGTGTATTTACTCCATAAACAGAAAGCAGACTAGTAGTTGTTAGGGATGGAGGGGTGGGAGGGGAATATATGAAGTACCAACTAAGTATGGGGTTTCCTTACGGGCTGACTAAAATTTTATGAAATAGATGTGAATACTGGCATTACATATAGATTTTTTTCCAAGCAATACAAGTAACTCAACATCATATTAAAAATTATACGTGATCTAGGGGCCCCGCAGGATGGCTCAGTGGTCTAAAGCGCCTGCTTAGGAAAGCTTAGGCGGCTGCAGGGACCGTGGTTCGATTCCCAGCACCACATGCTGCGCCAGCCCTGCACTCAGGGCAGGCTGAGCCAGCCATACAAATAAATAAACAAACAAACAAACAAACAAACAAAATTTAAAAGAAAAATAAAAATTATAAGTAATCTAGACATTTTAAATATACAAGAAGAAATATACTGATCATGCACAAATATTATACCATTTTATAGGAATCACAGTGGCACACACCTATATCCCAGCACTCAGGTTGAAGCAGAAGATCACTGTGAGTTCAAGGCCAGTCTAGACTACACAGTAAGAATCTGGATTACCCAGCAAGGTGGGAAGGATTTAAGCATTCAGATTTTGGTATCTTATTTAAAAATTTCTATAACCAATCACTCACAGATTCCAAAGTGTGACCAACTACACACATGTACATATGTGTGCTTTAAAATTCTTAATTTCTAATATTCTGGCATGGACAGCAGCAAAGCCTTAATCATATGCAACTATTGTGTTCAAATTTATCCCAGAACTTTTTTTTTTTTTTTTTCTTGTATTTTTTAGGGAAGGGTCTAAGGGTTTCATAGATGGACTCATAGTGATCCACCTGTTTACAGCCTCCAAAGAGCTGGGATTACAGGCATGTGCCACCATGCCCAGTCTCAACTGCTGTCTCAGTAGTCCCAGGATCAACCCCAGCCCTTGTGCCTGCTTACAGGCACTTTAATCCACTGAGCTATTTGGCTGGCCCTATCCCTATCCCAGTGTTTGCCTGGCAAGCACAAGGTCTTCAGTTCAGCCCCCGATACCAAAAAAAAACAAAACAACAACAAAAAAAAAAAACTGACCATGGCCGGGCGTGGTAGCGCACGCCTGTAATCCCAGCACTCGGGAGGCTGAGGCAGGAGGATCGGTGCGAGTTCGAGACCAGCCTGGGCTACAAAAGTGAGCTCAAGGCCAGCCTGAACTGCATAGCGAGACCCTGTCTCAAAAAGACAAAAAAAAAAAAACTGACCGTATATCTAGTATTTTTTTCAGTTGACAGTAACTGAAAGTATTTGTAGTACATGTTAATTTTTATTTATTTATTTATTTATTTATTTTGTCTTTTTGAGACAGGGTCTTGCTATGCAGATGAGGCTGGCCTTCAGCTCACCTTTGTAGCCCAGGCTGGTCTCGAAATCGCGTTGATCCTCCTGCCTCAGCCTCCCGAGTGCAGTACATGTTAATTATACTAGCTTTAGTGTTAAAAGTTTCAAAGACTCCCTCTTGGTAGCATACACAAATCTACTACTAATCAATCCCTAGCCCTGTAAAAAAGAAAAAAAAAGAATATAAAGAAGGAAAAGATCCCCCAGTGTGTACCATCATGCATGGCACAAAAATAATTTCTTAATATCTATACAGATATAGGGGCTGGGGAGATAGCTCCGAGGCACAAGTGCCTGCTGGGCAAGTGCAAGGTCATGAGTTTGAACCCTGGTCCCAAAAAAAAAAAAAAAAAAAAAAAATCTATACAGATATAATGTTTCTGGTCAGACATGATGGCACATACCTATAACATCAGCACTCAGGAGGCTGAAGCAGGAAGATTATAGTGAGTTTAAGGCCTGCATGGGCTACAAAGTAAGTTCAAGGCCAGATTTCTTTTTTTGTGCGTGGAATTGGGGATTGAACTCAGGTCAAGCGTTTATTTACTGAGCTATCTCCCCAGCTCCTAAGGCCAGCTTGAGCTACACAGTGAGATCCTGTGTCTAAATAACAATGATAAGCTAGGCATAGTGGCGCACACCTATAATCCTAGCACTTGAGAGGCTGAGGCAGGAGGATCACTGAGAGTTCCAGACCAGCCTGGGCTACAAAAGTGAGTTCAAGACCAGCCAGAACTGCATAGTGAGACCCTATCTCAAAAGACAAAAAAGAAAAGAAACAATGATGATAATGTTCCTACTACTCAAAACCATGACAGCAAATAAAGGTATTAAACAGGCTACACATCAACATTTCCCTTTTACCTGGACCTGCTGCGGCTGCTGAACCTGGATCTGCTGTTCTTGCTGGGTCTGTGGCTGAACACTGGTGGTGACTGGACAAGCAAGTTCAAGCAAAGACCCAGCCACTTCAGTGCTGTCTGTGTAAATACAGTTTCCGCCCTGCTGGTACACCATGGTGGTGGTGGCTGTCTGCTGGAATTCCTGAAGGGCTTCTGGACCCTTAGAGGCCAGTGAGTCTAGAAATTCCTTCATCCTGTGTTGTGGGACAGAACGTGCCTTTACTCGGATGTATTCTTCAAAGGAAATGGTGTTCTCCAGAGAATTATTCATATTGCAGAGTCCTTAGGGTTCCTAAAAATAAAACAAATGGATAGAAGTCAAAATTATGCTGCTTTTTGTTGTTGGGTTTTTTTGTCTTTTTTGAGACAGGGTCTCACTATGCAGTTCAGGCTGGCCTTGAGCTCACTTTTCTAGCTGAGGCTGGTCTCGAACTTATACTGATACTGCCTCAGCCTCCCAAGTGCTGGGATTACAGGTGTGCCCCACCACGCCTGGCTTATACTACTGTTTTGATATCCTAAAATACACAGAAGCAACCACCTGACATCAAAGAATAATCAGGGCAGTTCAGATATATCCAGAATATAAAACAAAAGCTTTATTGCATCATCTTGCATTTTCAGTTAGTACATAAAAATATTTCCATTAACATTTCTTAAGCTATATCACACTGAAAACAACAACAAAAGCATGCTTCACAATAGTGGCTGAAACAGGCTGAAAACACACTACCCATCCACCATTAGGTCAATCCCACCTTCTTGGCAGAGCCAAGCATCACTGAATAATACACATCACATGCAAAATTGCTCTCTGATCACCAGAGAGGATTACTAATGGAGGAAGAGAAAACTAGAATCAGATTTCTATTGACATGTTTTGTTTTAGCCACCAAGCATGTCATACAGTGGAGAGAGAGATATGCAAACGAGCTGTGGCAAGACCCAAGAGAGCAAACATGTTCATCTTCCAACCAATGCACTAACTCTCATCAAAAATCTCAATTTGCCCATACAGCTTTTTTGTTTTGTGGCATAGATTATTGGTTAAGAGCACCTACTGTAGAGCCCACATTCAGCCACATCCAAGCTGAATCAATCTCAACTGTGTAACTAAACCAATGAATCTTAATTTTTCTGTCTAAAAACAAGGATAAGGGGCTCGGCAGGATAGCTCAGTGGTCTAAAGCGCCTGCTTGGGAAAGCTTGGGCAGCTTCAGGGACCACGGTTCGATCCCTGGCACCACATGCTGCGCCAGCCCTACCCTCAGGGTGGGCTGAGCCAGCCATAAAAATGAGTGAATAAACAAATAAAGGTTCTGAAACAAGAAAAAAAAAAAAATATATATATATATATTATTTTAATAAATAAATAAATAAATAAATAAAAACAAGGATAAGATAGTACTTACCTCAGAGTTACCTCACTTAATCCTCATGAGGATTAAGTGTATATAAAACACTTGGAAAAGTATCCGAGACAAATAGCATTCTATGAATAGTAATTTTATTAAAATTGATGGGAGGGAACTGAACAGCAGTGGCTTAAGTAAATAGAACACTAAAGTTTTGAGAGAGAGATCAGAAGTCAGTTCTGCAGGTTTTTCACCCAATATTTATGTACTGAAATTAATCTACCAAGATGGATATACACCCATGAGACAATTATCCCATATGTGAATACTGAGTGATCTGTCACTGCTGTCTTTGCCCCTTCCTTGCTTGACTAGCACCAACTTCAGAAAAGCAACAGCAAACTGAGTGAAGTTTCCTGCCTAAAAGGACTCAAGTCCATCTCAAGCAATCTCAAGTGTCCAGAAATATGATTTATTTTCATAAGCCATCCGGTCAGAAACACTAGTCTCTTTTCTGCCCTGAGGCTTTTCCTAATGTTATAAATTTCAGGTATAGAGAGTAATCATTTCCTTTTTTTCTAGTTGGCTGTAAATTCCTGTAAGACAAGATAGTGCCCTTGTCCTCTCTAATCACATACAGCAGGTACTTCTTATGTACCTGTTACATTTGGAACTCACTGTGGAGCAGCAAGAATTCTTTGTGTGAGATCTGCAAGTGGTAACAATAAAATGTACAGTGCAGTTGTACACACTAGAGAAAGGCATATAGGAATTTCCCCTAGGAATATTTAGTACACACTCTGGTGGAAAAATTATACTCTGAGCAAGAGTGAAACTAAAGAAAAAATGTAGCCCTTAATTTAGTAACACTGATACTACTTCTGAGAGGTTCTGTGTAAATATAGTAGACAAATTATATTTTAATGTTTAAAAACATTCAGTAATAATTTGTATAACAATGTATATAATACATTTAAAGTATGTCCATAAACTAAGAACAACACACTTCATTTTATCTGAAATCACAATTTCCTGGGCATTACCCTTAGGAAGACCTCCAATTTTAAAGAAACTCTAAGTGCCGGGCGTGGTGGCGCACGCCTGTAATCCCAGCACTCGGGAGGCTGAGACAGGAGGATCGGTGCGAGTTCGAGACCAGCCTGGGCTACAAAAGTGAGCTCAAGGCCAGACTGAACTGCATAGCAAGACCCTGTCTCAAAAAGACAAAAAAAAAAAAAAAGAAACTCTAAGTATAACAGAGTGCAGGGGCTGGGGAGATAGCTCCCTGGCACAAGTGCCTGCTGGGCAAGTGCAAGGTCGTGAGTTCGAACCCCAGTCCCGGAAAAAAAAAAAAAGTGCAGAGAACAACCAGTCATAGGGTATAAGCAAAAACCCTTGTTGATGTGCTGTTTCTGGAGATATAACTCTCCTTTGCCCCTTTCCATGTCTTTGTACACCATCTCCCTTGCCCAGCTTTCCCTTTCTCCCTGTTACAGAGGCTTTTAGTTATTTTTTCTTTTTTTTTATTTGTTTTATTTATTTTATGTTGTGGCCAGCTCAGCCTGCCCTGGGGGAGGGGCTGGTGCAGTATGTGGTGCTGGGGATTGAACTGCGGTCCTTGTGGTTGCCTAAGTTTGCCTAAGGAGGTGCTTTAGACCGCTGAGCCATCTCGCCAGCCCCAGTTATTTTTTCTCAGGGTAGAAAATCAGTCTTGAGAACACAAGTCATCAATGATCTCCAAAAACATGAGAGAGCAGCAAGACTAAATATACTGTCCTTCTATTAGATCCAGCTCAGGCAACTCAAGTGTAGATAACCATCCTCAAGCTAGAATATTATAAAGTTCACTATGTACAAGACTCTAATTACCTACTGCTCAAAGTAGTTAACAAAGATACTATATGAGAACCTATTAATAAGGTTCCTCTACTATGCTGGTACATAGCAGGTCCAAGCATGATGTTCCATGTCTCTACTCCCAGCTATTCAGAAGGCTGAGATAGGACTGCAAGTTCAAATGCCAGCTGGGCAATGCAGTGAATCCCAGTCTCAAATTTTAAACAAACAAACAAGATCAGAGAATATAGCACAGTTAGTACAGCACTCCTAGGTCAGATCCTTAATAACAAAAAATATATAAGTTGCATAACCATCTCCACAGTAGCTCTGTATGCCGGATGACACCAGTCATATATATATATTTTTTAATTTTCTTTATTTATTTTCTTGTTTCAGAACCTTTATTTGTTTATTCACTCATTCTTATGGCTGGCTCAACCCGCCCCAAGGGCAGGGCTGGCACAGCATGTGGTGCCGGGGATCGAACCGCGGTCCCTGAAGCCGCCCAAGCTTTCCCAAGCAGGCGCTTTAAACCACTGAGCCATCCCGCCGGGCCCCATCAGTCATATCTTTTTATATGAGTTGGACAGAATTTCCCCATCTAAACAATGATTTGTTTCCTTTGAAGTTCTATCCTCCATCCATAGCAGTGCAAAAATGCCTATGCAGAAAAAAGCTGACTGAAAGCCCTAAAGCTCAGGGGCTTAAATCTCAATGAGTGTTATGAGTGAACCACAAGGGCTAGCAATTAAACAAATCACACCAGATAATGGTATCACTAGGTTCTATGCCCAAACCCTACTCTACTTCTATGACCAGTGGCCAAAACAGAAAAGACAACTCAAAAGAATACGGTCAAAGAGCCAGGGAATTAAAGTATTGTGTGAATTCCCAAGCAACACATACAGACTACTTGTATTCATACTGTTTTTAATGTAACTAGGAGCATGATCTATTTTATTTTTTGTCTTTTTGAGACAGGGTCTCGCTATGCAGTTCAGGCTGGCCTTGAGCTCACTTTTGTAGCTCAGGCTGGTCTGGAACTCACATCGATCCTCCTGCCTCAGCCTCCCAAGTGCTGGGATTACAGGTGTGCGGCACCACGCCCGGCTGCATGACCTATCTTAAAAATGTAAACTGGTCTAAGGGCCCAGCAGGATGGCTCAGTGGTCTAAAGCATCTGCTTAGGAAAGCTTAGGCGGCTGCAGGGGCTGTGGTTTGATCCCCGGCACCCCATGCTGCGTCAGCCCTGCCCTCAGGGCAGGCTGAGCCGGGCTGTAAAAATAAATAAACAAACAAACAAAAGTTCTGAAACAAGAAAAAATAATAATAATAATAATAAAATGTAAACTGGTTTGACTCTAATTTCTTTTGCCTGGGCGGGCAAGATGGCTCAGCAGGGGCTGGGGAGATAGTTCCGAGGCACAAGTGCCTGCTGGGCAAGTGCAAGGTCGTGAGTTCGAACCCTGGTCCCACCAAAAAAAAAAAAAAAAAAGATGGCTCAGCAGTCTAAAGCGCCTGCTTAAGCAAGCTTAGGCAACTGCAAGGACAGTGGTTCCATTCCTGGCACCACATCCTATGCCAAATGCTATGCCAGCCCCAACCCCAGGCTATAATAATAATAATAATAATAATAACAACAACAATAATAATATTTTTACCATGTCTTTTGTTTTGTTTTCGTTTTGCAGTACCAGGGATTGAACCCAGGCAAGCACTTATTCTACTGAGCTATCTCCCCAGGCCAACTCTAATTTTTTTTAAACTGACAAAGTAAACAGCTTAAGTGAAATAAACATTTTTATGAAGTTAAGAAAAAAATAATCATGTTTTGTTTTGGAGACAGGGTCTCCCTTGATAATTTACATTGATCTTGAACATACTACATATACCTGACTATTAAATTTAATAGTGAAGCCAGGCATGGTGGCTCACGCCTGTAATCCCAGCACTCGGGAGGCTGAGGCAGGAGGATCGGTGCGAGTTCAAGACCAGCCTGGGCTACAAAAGTGAGCTCAAGGCCAGCCTGAACTGCATAGCAAGACCCTGTCTCAAAAAGACAAAAAAAAAAAAATTTAATAGTGAACCTCCTGTATCAGGCTCCTGAGTACTGGGGTTACATGTATGTGTCACCACACCTTGCCTTCTTTTTAGGTAAGGATGTGAAAGTATAAAATGAATAGTAGGGCCAGCCAGATAGCTCAGCAGATTAAAGCACCTGCTTAAACAGGTGTAGGGACCAGGCTGCCTTGCCCAGTCTCTCCCCAACCCAGGGTGGCTGTGATTGTGATTGAGACTGGGCGTAGTGGCGCCCACCTATAATTCCAGTGCTTGGAAGGCTGAAAATAGGAGGATCATCATGAGTCTGATCCATGTAGTGAAACCCTGTAGATCCTGTACTAGATTAATTAAAAAAAAAAAAAAAAAAAACCACAGCTGAACATACTCTGACTTGTTTTTGACCTTGTTTGTCATAGTTCCAAGGACTAAACCCAGGGATCACAGAATTACATTCCTAAGTGCTTTTTGAGACAGGGGCTCATCAAACTGCCAAAGTTGACTTGAAACTTGTAATCTTTTCAACTTGACAACTATAGTAACTGGGATTACAGGCATGTACCACTATCTGGCTGATCTCTGGTTCTTACCTACCAACTTAGAAGTATTTATCATCCAATTTAAAGTACCTATCAGCCTTGGGGCCCTGGCAGGATGGCTCAGAGGTCTAAAGCGCCTGAAGGCGGCTGCAGGGACCATGGTTTGATCCCCAGCACCACATGCTGCACCAGCCCTGCCCTCAAGGAAGGCTGAGCAGGCCATAAAGATAAACAAACAAACAAAAGTTCTGAAACAATAAAGAAAGAAAGAAAGAAAGAAAGAAAGAAAGAAAGAAAGAAAGAAAGAAAGTACCTATCAGCCTGGTGGCGGCATATCTGTAATCCCAGCACTTGGGAGGCTGAGGCAAGAGGATCACTGATAGTTTGAGACCAGCCTGGGCTACAAAAGTGAGTTCAAGGCCAGCCTGAACTGCATAGTGAGATGCTATCTCAAAAAGCAAGGGGGGGGGCAGGGGGGAGATGGGATATCTATCACCTGTCCAGAAAAGTTTAGGGCATTTAAATCACTCTCTTGGGGCCCAGCGGGATGGCTCAGTGGTCTAAAGCCCCTGCTTGGGGAAGCTTGGGCGGCTTCAGGGACTGCGGTTCGATCCCCGGCCCCACATGCTGCGCCAGCCCTGACCTTTGGGTGGGCTGAGACAGCCATAAAAATGAGTGAATAAACAAAGGTTCTGAAACAAGAATAAAAATAATAAATAAAAAATTAAAAAAAAAA
>PVJA010022868.1:0-33715 GCA_004027025.1 Myocastor coypus
GTGTGTGTGGCTTACTGGGCCGTGTCAAAGCACCCAGCCTGAGGGTCACATTCCAAACAGCACTTTCTAGTTCACATGCATATAGAAAAGAGCTGGACATGTTTTGGCAGTGTGGTGTTGGAAGAATTTCCTTTCTCACTATGTGACTTTAGGTAATTGTTTTAAAATGTAAAAGGGCCAGCCCAATAGGTCAGTGGACTAAAGCACCTGTTTAGAAGGCACAGGGACCAGGGTTTGATCTCTCATCATTGTGACCCCTGGTCCATGCTGAGACTCTGATTGAGACTGATTGAGACTGGGCATGGCTGCACATGCCTGTAATCCCAGTGCTTGGGAGGCTGGAAACAGGAGGATCACTAGGAGTCTGATCTGTGTAGTGAGACCCTGTAGACTCGCACTAAATACATTTTAAGAAGTTGAGCCTTAGATTTTCTGCCCTTAAAATGGGAGTGGCTCTCTTTATCTCCCAGGGATCACATAGGAAAGTATGCCCTGATCCCCCCAAAACAACTCTCCCAATACATTTTGAACAGGAGAGCCCTAAACTGATGGTCAGGACACAGTGATTCAGTAGCAAGTATGTTCTGAACTTTAGCCCTCTCCATGGTTACAGCCTCCTCTGCACTGAGAAATTTGAGCCACCAAGGTTTAAAGCAGGCTGTACATAAGACTGTGATTGTCCATAATTGGTGGAATGAAGCTTTAAGTTGACATATCACTGTCATTAATCCAGCACTATGACACTATCTTGCTAAAAATAGTGGCTACTAATAATTGCTTTGATCTAGCAGAGTGATGCCTGCTCATGACCCTGGTTGGGGCAGGATGCGGGAAGGCTCAGCTGATGGCCACGCTGCAGCGCACCCTACCCCTCTCCTAGGTGGGTGTGGACACTGGGAGACAAGGAGCAGGGCAAAAGCACGGGCCCCACTCCCTCAGACTAAGGCACCAAATGCTCCATGGATGGGGTGATCCTATGATATATATCTAAACTAAGGCAATTGGGAAAGTAGCGCATTAATAATTACTATCTTATTAATAATCAGGCCATGAACTGAACCCTCAGGTTGAACAGGTGCACTGTCCCCTTATGTGTGGCCTGTACTAAGCTCTTAGGAACCCCTGACTGCTTGAGCAGTCTCTTCTGCTCTTCCCAACAAGCCAGGGAGGAAGGAAGTTGTTTTGTGTTCGGTTAATGGATGTCACAGAAGGCAATAGAGCCAAACGGTCTAGCTGTGGTCTTTGGCCTGATTCCTCAGTGGCTGACCCCATGCAAGTAGGGGACAGCTGGCTGAGAGCAGGGTACTTTGTGGACTGAGGCTGGCCTCCATGAAAGGGAAGCAAGTGTTCCTGTCTGCGGGGAGAATGGGGCATGGTTCTCCGGCAGGGGGTTGGCCCAGGGCTGTTCCAGTCCTGGACTTGAAATCAGAAGGCTTGCATTTTAATTTGAGCTCCTCTGCTTCGAAGGTATGTGCAGTTTCTTGGCAAAGTGCTGTAACCAGCCTGAGTCTTAGTTTCCCCATTTGTCAAGTAGGATCATTGATGTCTTTTTAGGAGGATTCCCTGAGATCTTGTGTGAAAATGGATGGATAGAGTCAGAGTCCTCAGAGTTTCAGTCTGGATCGAGTTCCCAGGAGGAATGCCTTTCAGGGGGAGCCAGGGGGACCCCTCTGCCTTAAATAGGGTTAACTGGACCCAGCTAGGGTAGACTGAGCACATGCGCTGACACGGGCATAGCATAGCTCAAGTTCTGGGAACAGGAAGTGAATGAAATAAGCACATGGAGGGGGTGAGAGTCCTTGCCCTCCTGACCTTCCCAGAGCACATGCCTTCCCGTGATCACGGAAGTGCCCCATAGGCCAGCAGCCCCTGTGACCTGCAGCCCAGCCTTCTTCTGGGCCTTTGGATGAGTTTGTTAGGGCCAGGGTCATGCAAAGTGGCTTGTGTGGTCCCCATTGTAGGGATCATGACACATGAAGCAAAAGGCAAGGAGTTGGCAACAGTTTGGTGCCAGGGAGCCAGGGGTGTATGTGTGGGGGGAGAGACAGGGAGAGAGACAGAGACAGACAGAGACAGAGACAGATGCACACCCCCCCCACAAGAGATCTCCTGTTTGCCCCATTAGTAGCCTCTGTTTGTTCTTCTGGCACTGTCAACATCATCCATCACATCCAAACAATGGACAAGCCAGTGCCAAATGGTTAGGAGTTAACAACTCATGGCTTTGCTGAGTTCCTGAAAAACATTCTTTCCACTTCTTACGCAGCACTGAGATGCCAATTGTTTCATGCCAACTGGTTATTTTTCCAGACCATTTCCCTTTATTTATGTTTAGGCTTTTGTGTTTTTAAGCAGAAGGAAGGAGAACCTGGAGTAGGTAATTGTTATTTCTCTCCATTTGCCCTTGAGTGAGCTGTAGGAGAAATGCGACTCCCCTAGCTCAGAGGGGACAACCTGAAAGGCAGGAGAGAGGGCTGAAATGGGGCGCTGCTCTTCCAGGCACCCTGGGGCTGGTGGTGAGAATAATAGGTGTGTGGTGAAAACACCAGCCGAATCTTTGGGAGACTTAGGGCGGTGTTACGCCCATTCTGTGGCTGGGTGTGGCTGTAGGTAGTAGGGAACCCTTCCCCAGGGTTCAATTTCTTTGCTTGTGAAATGAAGGTACTGCTTTAGATGGCTGAAAGCTGCCTTGAGGGGAGCCTGAGCACTGGGTGGAGGCCCCACTGCCTAGTGCTGGTGTGGAAATGGTAGGGAAAAGCTGCCACTCCTAGAATGCAAGAAACTCCCATCAGCCTGGGCATATGGATAGGACTGTTCTTTATCTGGGAAACTCCAGAACGGCCTTTAGAGATTTCTGTGCAGCCCGACAGGCTGCTGTTTTTCTCACCATATGTGATTTCTGGGTATCTTAAAAATTTTCATTTGGCCCACATATCGCCAGGCTTGGGGAGGTGGTAGGAGCGGGGGAGGGGTATTCTGAATGGCAGCAGGTTTGCCTCCAGGCACCAGGTTGGGAGTGGCAAGTTTTCTCTAGCCTGGAGTTCTCTGAGGAAGTTAGAGGGGATAGGTGGGGCTGTGGTGCGGACCTGGTAGGGGCTGGAGGGAGGGGAGAGGGTGGGTGGCCTAGAAGGGGTGATCAGGCAGGGGGATCCAGGGGGAGGGGGCAGTCTGTGGGCCTTGCTATGTCATTGACGCTGCCAATGCTCCTCTGAGGCTCCCCTCAAGGCAGCTTCCAGCCATCTAAAGCAGTACCTTCATTTCACAAGCAAAGAAATTGAACCCTGGGGAAGGGTTCCCTACTATCTACAGCCACACCCAGCCACAGAATGGGCATAACACCGCCCTAAGTCTCCCAAAGATTCCGCTGGTGTTTTCACCACACACCTATTATTCTCACCACCAGCCCCAGGGTGCCTGGAAGAGCAGCGCCCCATTTCAGCCCTCTCTCCTGCCTTTCAGGTTGTCCCCTCTGATGCAAGTCAACATTCTTTTTTCTTTTTTTTTTTGATACCAGGAATGGAATACAGGACCTTGCACTTGCCCTGCTAGTGCTGTGCCACTGAGCTAGGTCCCCAGCCCAAGTCAACATTCTTCTTTCAAACTGTCCAGAGATGAACTTAGCCAGCTCCTCATAACTGACTGGCCCCAGCTCCTGCAGGGAACCTGGGAGTCCGGTATGTGCCTTGGTGGTGACAGGTAGGGTAGGATAGGGAAGCGGAGGCCTGGGCCCAAGACAAGGTGGCTTGTATTGGTTCCATACTAGCCAGGAGCCCATTCTGGCTGGGAGCACAGAGCTTTCTGCAGAGCTGAGGGATTTCCTGCTGTGTCATTAGTTTAGGGGCTCGATAGATTTTTAATAAGGGAAAATAAAACTGCTTCCGAGTAAGCCACCCTGAAAGATGGTTAATTGTTTCACATAGGCTAGACCATTTGAGAAAATAGGGGTTTCTGAAGTCTGGAAGAAATACAGGGACCATACCCCTGGCCAGGGGTGCAGTGACACAGTGTTTGCAAACTTCTGATATGGCTGGGCCACACCCAGAGAGATGATGGGTAAAGGTTGAGTTCACCTCTGTGCCCCCCTGGGATACCAGGGTGAATACTGGGGCTGGGACAGAGATCCTTGCTGTGTACCTCTGAGATGACGGTGTGGTGTGGTGACCTTCAGAACCCAATACTAGTGGCAAATATGTGCTCATCACAGCTGGAGAAGGCCCGGGAGTGGGCAGCTTTGAAATCCCAAGGGTAATGTGATTGCTGGCTGCTGAGGAACGTTACAGACAGTCTGTGGCAGAGGAGGAAAGGTAATCAGGGGCAGATTGTTCCCAGAGGGGGACCCTGGCTTTTGGAGATGAGTTCAGGGACTGCTGTAGCAAAAGTGGAGTGAGCAGGGCTGCCCACTCCCATGAGCACAGGCCTGGGAGCCCCAAGCTTGAGGTCTAAGTTTGGCTCCATCCAGGCTGCTGTTGGGTATGAGGCAGACCAGCCTCGCTGGGCCTTGATGGTCTCCAGTGGGATGAGTGGTGGGGACTAGCTGGGCTCCAAGGACACTCCTAGACCTGGCCTGTGCTGTTATGCTACAGGGTCTCACTGTAAAGCTCACACAGCATGCAGTGCTGGGGATTGAACCTGGTCCTTGTGCTTGCCAGGCAGGTGCTTAGACTGCTGAGCTGTCTCTGCAGCTCCTATGCATTTTTATGAATATGTGCCCAGAGAACAGCTCACTTGATGGGGACCTGGGCATAGGTAGCTGTACTGCTAGGGTCAGGCCTCACAGAGGCGTGTGAACAGGCTTATGGGGCCACACACCTGGGAACATGGAAGGTAAGGCTTGTAAAAAGCCAGAATTATCCAAGGAAGAGTCTCTGGAGAGCTCCTTGGGAGGAAGTAAGTTCCCAACCTCTGCAGGCCACCAAGCAGAGAGCGGATGACCACATTAGGAATCTTACCTAGGGGAAGATGGGCCACAGAACAGCATAGCTTTCTTTCTTTCTTTCTTTCTTTCTTTCTTTCTTTCTTTCTTTCTTTCTTTCTTTCTTTCTTTCTTTCTTTCTTTCTTCCTTCCTTCCTTCCTTCCTTCCTTTCTTTCTTTCTTTCTTTCTTTCTTTCTTTCTTTCTTTCTTTCTTTCTGTGGTCCTGGGGATTGAACTTGGGGACTTTGCACCTGCCAGGCAGGTGCTTATGCGTGGAACTGCATCCTTGGCCCACAACATAGCTTTTTGTTGTTGTTTTTTTTTTTTTTTTTTTTTTTTTTTTTTTACCAGGAATTGAATTTAAGACCTTGTGCTTGCCAGGTAGGCTTTGTGCCACTGAGCTATGTCCCCAGACCCAGCATGGCTTTGAAGCATCCTCCAGTGCCAAGATTCCAGGCTTGCTGTTTGTGGTGGCACCTGTGATGGCATCTCAGGGGTGTGATGGTGGCTCCCATGGGCTATGGAGATACAATCATCTCTGGTTTCTTTTTTCTTTTCTTTTCTTTTTTTTTTTGTGCAGTGTCTCGCTATGCAGCTCTGATTCATAGTGACCCTCCTGTTTCCTGCCTCCCAAGTGCTGGGATTACAGGCACATGCCATCACATCCAGACTCCATCACTGGCTCGGCACGCCTGAGAGCAGGGCCAGCATGGAAGTTGAGGCCAGGAATCGAACTCTGGTCCCTGCACTTCCCTAAGCAAGCTCTTAGTCTGCTGAGCTATATTGCCGGCCCTATCATCTCTGGTTTCATACTGCCTCTGATGGAGCTCAAAAGTTTGAGGTTGTATTTGCTGTCTCACATTCACTCACCTGACAAACATTTGGTAAGAGCTTCTCTGGGTTGGAAAGAACCTTGTGTGGGCCAGCTTTGGTTCCCTTTGTAGCAGCAAGTGCCTTTAAAAGGGCCTTTAAAATAACTTCAGAAGGGCTGGCGAGAGAGCTCAGCAAACTAAATGCCTGCTTAGGTGAGCACAGGGACCAGGATTTGATCCGTGGCACCACATGTCACACTGGCCTAGGTGCACACCTGTAATCCCAGTGCTGGGGAGGCTGAAAACAGGAAGATCACAATGTCTGAGCTGCATAGTGAGACCTTGTACCAAACACATTAAAAAAAAAATCTTGGGTATGTCTGCCCACCTCCCACAGCACAGTGCCTGGTACATGCAACCAAATAAATTTCTGGTTGGATCACGTGGAATCCTTGCTAATAGTGTAAATGGGGCAGAAAAATAAATTACAAGCATGCGGTAGAGCATTCACGATATGTCAGACTCTTCTGCCCAGACCTTGTAGAGGAAACAATCTTCCTAATTGGAATTATGTTTGTGGCCTGGAGGGGTGACCTGTGTGACCTGATATTTGGGAGCATGGTCTCCCAAATGACCTTTTCTGCTTTCCTTTGGGCACTGCACAGCGGGAGAGCCAGGGCCTGGGGAGGATCATTGCCTCCTAATTGGCATCCTGGTCAACCACTCTGGCTTCACTAAACATTACTGGGCTGCCCTCTGCAGAGACCTGAATGTCCTTGTCAATAACTGCATGATGTCCCTCGTACATCAGGTTCCATCTCCTTCTGGAAATGACAAAGCAGAGGGCTACAGAGAAATGCCCCAGGCCAAAGTGACTATGAGTTTTATTCTGAGTCCTCTAGCTTTCCTCACTCTGCAGTCATTTCCTGTCTGTCTTTCCCATGCCAGCCTGGGCCTGGAAAGGATATGTGATATGTTAGGGGACACAGGTCCCTGGCCCTGACCTCAGGCTCTTCACAGTCTGCCGTGGCTCGAAGGTGCTGAGGTTTAATGGCGGCACAGTTGGGGCCTTGCCACAGAGTGGGGGAGACAGGGTTAGTTAGGCCTGCTGGGTGGGCTGGGCCTGGAAGGGCGATGCCCCTATGATTGTTATCCTGGCTGATCCCTCCCATAGCCTTGCCTGGGAGAGCACAGATGTTTCAAGCATAGTGGCTGAGATTTGAATCGCACCACCCCCACTTCCTTATCCAAGGACTGAGGCAAGTGACTGACTTGTGGGGGCTCAGGGCTGTCCTCTCTAGTGTACGTGGAGGCTCTCACTAGGGTGGGGAGGTCTTCAGGTGGGGACCAGGGCAGGATGCATGGTGGCTGTTGCTCTGATCATCTCCTCTAGGTTCTCTTGACTTCAGGAATTCAGGAGGGAGGTGCCTACCTGCTTGGCACAGCTCTAAACTTTGTTCTCTTCTTTCTTCTTTTTTTTTTTTTTTTTTTTTTGTGGGACCAGGGTTCAAACTCACGACCTTGCACTTGCCCAGCAGGCACTTGTGCCTCGGAGCTATCTCCCCAGCCCCTGTTCTTTTCTTTCTAATATTCATATTCAATTGATAAGGTCTGGTGAGATAGCTCAGAGGACTAAGTGCCTGCTTAGGCAAGTTCAGGGACCATGGTTTGGTCCCTAGCACCATGTGCTGCTCTGGCCCCCACCCTCAGGTGAGCTGGGCCAGCCACTGAAACCAGGCATAGTGTTGGATGCCTGTAATCCTAGTGCTGGGAAGGCTGAAAAGAGGAAGATCACTGTGAGTCCTAGCTGCATAGTGAGACCCTGTACCATATATATATACATACATATATATATATATATATATGTAATTGTTAGTTATTGGCTTACTGTATCAGAAGCTTCCTGTTGCTGTGATAAGACACCTGAAATCCACAACATATAGGAGAAAAGGCATATTTTGGCTCACCATTTTGGTGCCAGTCTAAGATCCACTGGCTCCCAGGCAGAAATGCCATGCTGGAAGGCTGCTCGATTCATGGTGCCCAGAAAGCAGAAAGCAGGAGAACCAGGGAGGAGGGGCAGGGACCAGATTCAGTGTCCACAGTGGTGATCCTGTACGCCCCCCAACACACCCAGAAGCGTATGTTTCACTGATCTCCAAGCATCTTTTAATCCAACCGAGTTGACACACAAGAGTAGTCATCATACCTGCTATGTGCTAGACAATATTTTTGGCACAGGGACAGTAAAGAGATACCAGGCATGGCAAGCCCTGGGATGGATATGGAATCCGGGCAAGCTAGGGAGGCTCTTGATGCTGGGGTATCCTGGGTAGTATTTAGGTGCCCCCAGCTGAGGCAATGAGAATAGGACCTTGGGCACAGATGGTAGCTGAGGAGGACAAAGGGGGACAGAACTCAGGGAAGCCATAGGCATATGGCTATAGGTCAGACCTCTTCTAGCCTCTGGTCAGCTGGCAGGGAATGACCTTGTGGGGCCTGGGGTTGAGGAGAGTGTGATGATTTAGCTGTAGAGCTCTATCCCCCAGAATAGGCCTCAGGATTCCTTAGTTGGGGGGGCAGGAGAGGAGCCAGCACTTATAAAAAGCTGTGTTGGATGCAGTCAGTGGTGGTGAAATTGATCACCTGCAGTAATCCCTGGACCCATGGTGAGGACACAGCTAGACCCACACGAGGGCTCAGGACAGTGGGAAAGAGACTCGGTGCTTGGGTCCCAGTCTCCAATCTGGACTCTCAGTTGGCTATGAAGCCACTGAGCTGCAAAACTCTTCTTTTGCTCCCTAAGAAATAGCACCTTTGGGGGAAGGCACTCCTGAAGCCCCTGTGCCCTCAGGCTGCCAGACACCTTACTCTGGGTGTCTAGGTTCAGGGCCAGCTGACTCTCTGGCAGCCTCCCTAAGTCCTTGCCACACCCTGGCCACTGGAGGCCAGAAGAACAGCTTGGAGGTTTTGTCTGTCTCCAAGCTTCCTGCCCATAGTTGGCTTCTCACCTTCTGGTGCTCCAGGGCCCCAGCTGCCTCTTTGCTGCCTAGCTCTTGCCCTTGCACTGTGACCAGCACTGAGCCCTCAGGAAGGTGCCGGGGGGGAGGAGAGGCATGGATTACAGAGGCGATGAGGGGGTGATGGAGTACAATGGGCAGTGAAGGAATCCCTCAGGGTAAAGACCTGAGAGCTCTTGGGCGAGACTCAGGCTCAGCGAATGTGGCTGGAGGGGCAGGGAGTCCCCAGCACAGCGTCTGGGCAGACCAACCGCTCAGCAAGTACCTGTGGGAATGGTGAGTGGAATTGCTGCAAAGTACCGAAGGAGTCTTGCTGGAATGCATGGGGTTATTTTTGCAAACCACAGTGACCGTAAAATGCAGATGTTGGAGCTGCATTCAACAGCTCAGGACTGAGGACTGGCAGTTTCCCTGCTGTCCCAGCTGTGTGGCAAGTGAATAGGTATTTGGTTACAATTTGGACACTCATTTGTGTGGAAAAAGAATGAGTTTTTGGTTATGCACTATCTATCTCCTGCCCAACACTGCAGGTAAGGGGAGGCGAAAAGAAGACAGGGTGCAGAGGATCTGAGTGGCTCCAAAGAGAACCCCGTGCCTAAGTTCTGGTAGGAACCAGACTGGGAAGTCACTGTATGGAGGCTGGCAGCTCAGCCTTCAGGGAGGAACCTGGGCCAAGACTGGATGGAGTCTGAGGGGGACAGGTCAGAAGCCTAGGTCACAGCAGATGGGCAGGACAAAGAAGGTCCCTAGGTCTGTGTGCTGGTGTGGAAGCCCCAGGTGGAGGACAGAGGCTTGGGTTTCCCTGGAGAGCGGCAACCAGGGATGCTGTGGAGGAGAGGCCAGTTTAATCTGCATAGCATTAATTAGCAAGAGTGTCTAATTAGGACAACCATTACACAGCCACAGCATTAAGCTGGTGCTGAGTACCAATCAGTTTTGGAGTCTCTCCATGAAATTGAAGGAAAAGTTGACCTTATTAAACAGAAAAGATTTCTAAATCAATTATTTCACAAATTGGCTGTACAAAATGTAGGCACGTGAGGGAGACAGCAGATTTTAATTCAGTAAATACTGTACAGACAGATTCGTGATGTTATTGCCTCTTTCCCTTCGGGGTTTTCAGCCAATGATGGAAGTATGAATGGGCCACACATGTTGAGGGGTGCATGTTTATGCACATGCCATGCACACACATGCGCACACACACACACACACACACACACACACACACGGAGGTACTGGCTTGGTTAGGAAGGCACCTGCATACCCCTTTCTCAAGTTCGTATTTCACTTTGGGTCATTGTCTGGTATGCTTTCTGCCTGAAAGCATAATTTTCTGTTTTTTTTTTTTTTCTAGTATGCCAATCAATAAAACACATTCAGAACTCCCAGGTCTCTGGGAAGATCTACTGTAATTATTTCAGCTCTGGCCCATCTTTGGAAGCCCCGACGGGCCAGGAGAGTTATTTAGCTACCAGCTCAGGGGCAGGGGAGCGCACTCCAGCATTGCCCAGCCTTGGGAGGAAGGGAAGGCTAGCTAGAGCAGCTTGCTCCCAGAGGCAGCTTACTGCAGGACCAGGTGGAGAGGAGGCTTGGGGGTTCAGAGCCCAGGAGGGTACAGAGCTGGGGGGCAGCAGGTCTGGGGGGTAAGACCTGGCCATCTGGGGTAAGACCTGGCCTGATCTAATCTGACCTTTTTATTTGTTGGTCATAGCTGTGGAAAAATTGCCTAACTTTTTGGAGCCCCAGTTTCCACATCTGTCAAAGTGGGCTGATGATGCCCTCCTTCTTCCTGTCACAGTGCCTTGTCATGGATGGTTGTCACCTGTGGGACACCACAGGTCTGGGAAGGGCTGGCACCTGGTCTGGAGCAGCGCTGATGGGGGAATCTCTTAGGAGACTCAGTCTCCTGCCCTGGTAGGATTGTCCCAGTCAGCCCCCAGGGGGTGTAGCCCAGGGCTTCTGGGGTGACAGCTATGTGTACTGTCTCTAGGGGAGGCAGTGAGCCAGGGAGAAGCCTGCTGTATAGAAGAACCTGGCGTACAGCTAAAGTCTGGGTTATTCGTGTGATTTTGAAAAATCCCTGTGAACTCTCCAAAGCTTGGTGTGTTCATCAGTAACACAGAGACTTTCTGACCTTGGAATGGAAGTGAGGGTTGGAGGAAAAGTGTGTGGAAGGCCTGTTCTATGATCTGACACATAACCAAGGCTTCGTAAACGTTAGGTTAAAGTAAAAGGACTATTACCAAGAGGTCTCAAGAAGTACTTGCTAAGCAGCCTTTGCACACTCAGAGCAGCAAGGAGGTTACGGGGTTGCTCAGTGTAAGTGTTCTTGTGCCATGAGTTCTGTGGACTGGGAGTTGGATGAAGCAAAAGGTCACCTGGGATGGGCGTGAGTCACCGCAGCCTGGCTCCAGGCTTACAAGAGGTCCCTTCTCTCTCAGTGGAGCAGATCACCTCCTGCTGCTGGGGTCACAAATGCATACCACTATGCCTGGCTCTGACAAGGCGTTGGAAAGCCTGGCACCTCAGGGCCTTTCTTCCCACCACAGAGAGGGACTGGAGGCTCCTGTGTACTGCTGAAGCCAGCCAGGGCAGCGCATGCGCCGTGCCATGAAGTTGAGCTGCCTGTCTGCATGGAGGCTCCTTGCTAGCAGCCTGGGAGCTCAGATTTTGAAAAACAAGTTTCTTGTATTATAAAAGTAGTTTATTGGGGCTGGTGAGATGGCTCAGTGGCCTAAAGCTCGTGCTTAGGTAAGCTTAGGCAACCACAGGGACCACGGTTCAATCCCCGGCACCACATGCTGCACCAGCCCCACTGAGGGCAGGCTGAGCCTGCCATAAATAAATAAATAAATAAATAAATAAATAAATAAATAAATAAATGTAGTTTATGGTCATTGTTGAAAATTTGAGGAGAGAATAAAAATAATAATAAGAAAAATACTCTAAAATGTTGGATATTTGATATATTTTTTGTCTTTTAGCATGAAAAAATGTTTGTAAGAATGGAAAACTGAGGCAGGAAGATCACAAGTTCAAGCCAAATTTGGGCAACTTAGAAAGACCCTGTCTCCAAATAACACATAAAAAAGCCTAAGGATGCAGTACAGTCCCTAGTACAAAAAAAAAAAAAAAAAAAAAAAAAAAAAAAAAAAAAAAAAAAAAAAAAGGAAAAGGTCAGAATTTTTTGCTTAGCACTATATCCCTAACCTTTCTTAATATACTCACATAGTCCCCATAGCAGTGTCTTTTTGCAGACTGCATAGTATTCCATCACAGAATGGTCCAAACTGAATGAACTTCTTGAATACTCTTTGGCCTTTAGGAATAGCTTTAACAAGATGACTGTTACCAGTTGGACCATGGTTCCTGTGCATCCTTGAATGTTGCAGATTATTATTTCACTGTTGAAAGTTCAGAGTCCTAGAGGAGACACTGACTGGTGGACCAGAAGACCTCCCAACTCCCAGACCTCTTTTTGACCCTCAGCTGGCAGAGAGTTGACAAGACCCAGGGGTGTGGTGGGTGCCAGCCACTGGTATCTGGCAGCTAATTAGCCAGTCCTATGTCACTGCTGTCATCCATATCAACTTTAAGCTTCACTGGAGTTGAAGCAGCAGCAAAGAAAAGCTGATCATTCAACATTTTAATGAACAGGAGACGTTGCTGGCCAGCTCAGCTTCTCTGACAGTTTTCCAGCTGTACAAAGATGGGTGATAGCTTATTTTTTTATTGGCATGATGGAGAATGCAGGAAATCTACCGTCTCTAGAGTCCTATGGATCCAGCACACGGACAGTGTGGTCTCCCCATGGACCAGATGGCCCAGGCGGTCATCCTGGCCAAAACTAATCCTTTTATTGGACAGGTTTCAAGTCTTAGGTCAAATGGAGAGGATTAAGGAGAAAGGCTAGCATCTGGGCTCTTTCCCTTCACCTCTTCCTCTGAAAATCATGGAAATAGATTTGGCTTCTGACCTGTGCCAAAATAAACAAATTAGATCAGCAATGTACAGCTGATCCCAAACCCTTCCTCGGGGTAGGCGTGATGCTCCCCAGGTGCTCTCAGATCCCCTTGAGGAGAACACCATCATCCTCTCTGGCTGGGAAACACTGTGTGCTGTCCCCAGGGAGGGTCATCTTGGCCTGACACAGCCTGAGTGTCCCTGACCTCAAGACTTGCTCCCTCCAGCCTGGCTAGGTGTGGGGGTGAGGTGGTAGCCAGGGAGCAGGCAGTGCTTCTAAAAACTGGAGCTTCCTTGTGGGCTGGGACTGCATTCCCTTTGTCCCAGAGATATCCCTTTACGAGCGCGCTCAGCAGCCAATGCAGACTGCTCTGCACTCAACTGTAGAGTAGAGAAAGAAAACCAACACCCCTGCAGTGCCAGGGATGGGACCTGGGTCTTCAGTTTGCTAGACAAGGGCTTAACCACAGAGCCCCACCCAGCCCCCACCCTAGGCCTGCCACTGAGCACCCCATACCGTGTAGAAAGTTGGAGTTTGCATGTTATCTAGACCAGAAGCTTCTAGTGCCAGGAGCCCTCTGTGTGTCCTATGGCACCTAGCACACTGTTGGGTGTCTAGTAGGTACTCAAGGAATGAGAGGCAGTGGAAATTGTGGAAGAGTGAGTGAATGAAGGCATTACTTCATTAGATCTTTCTTGTGTCCCCAGTGCTAGCTTGTGCCTGGCACAGAGTTGTGTTCAGAAACGGTGTTCAGTAAGAAATACAGGTGAGACTGATAGAAACCAGAGAGAGAGGTTGCCATTCTGCCAATTCTGCCAGCCTCCGAGCGCCTTCTCTGACTTACCTACAGGACCATTTCTCTCTGAGCTGCCCCAGCTACCCCAGAGGCCTCGTTTCTTGGGAACCATACTTTGTCTTTGTTTTTTTTTTTTTTTTTTTTTTTTTTTTTTTTTTTTTTTTTTTTTTTTTTTTTTTTTTTTTTTTTTTTTTTTTTTTTTTTTTTTTTTTTTTTTTTTTTTTTTTTTTTTTTTTTTTTTTTTTTTTTTGAGACAGGGTCTCACTGTGCAGTTCAGGCTGGCTTTGAGCTCACTTTTATAGCTCAGGCTGGTCTCGAACTCACAACGATCCTCCTGCCTCAGCCTCCCAAGTGCTGGGATTACAGGCGTGAGCCACCACGCCCGGCTGATACTTTGTCTTTGAAATACGTTGTCTTTTAAAAATTTTTATTGGTACATGATACTCATATGTCTTTTTTTATTTTTGCAGAACCAGTGATTGAACTCAGGCCCTGGCACTTGCCAGGCAAGTGCTTATTCTACTGAGCTATCTCCCCAGCCCCAATATTTGTATATCTTTATGGGCTATAAGATGATAATTTTATATGGGTATATACTGAGAAATGATCACAGCAGGGTAATAAACAGTTCTATCTTCGCATTATGCATTTCTATGTGTTCAGAATTCTTTTGCTCTTCTAGGTTATTTTGACATACATGCATACATACATACATAGTATTCTAAACTTAGTCACCCAACTATACTACAGAAAACTAGAAATTAATTCTTGCCCTGGAGCAGATCTGACCACGCTTTGGTCCCTAGGTATAAGCAGTCAGCTCTGTTTAAGGCTACGTCACATGTTTCTCATCTGTTTCTCTTTGAAGAGCAGGCCAGGGCCTGTGGGCAATGCTCTGGGCTGGGGCTCAGAGGTCCCAGGTTTAGAACTTGGGCACAAGCCACTCACTCCTCTGAGCCTCTACCTATAGTGACTGTGACATTGGGACAGAGGCAAGGGCTGCTGCGAGAACGTTCAAGAACAAATATTTGAGACCACCCTCTGTACCGTAAGGTTCACTGCAGACACCACACGCTCTCTGACCATCAGCTTCACTGAGGACAAGGGCTATTTCTGAGGTGATCTCAGGGCCATGTAAGACCTCAGGTCCGAGCACAAGAGCCAAACAACAGGGCTTGGAGGTGCTGCTGTCACCTCTGCTCAGGTCTGTGTTCCTAGGGCTATGTCTGGACTTCCAGTGCCATATCCCAAGGCCCAACTAGATGCTGTGCTTTGGTGGATAGCGCAAAACAGTCATGGTAGCCAGTGCGACCTGGCTTGGTGCTGTAGTAGGCTCTTTCCTTATCTCCTTTGATTTCTGTAATAGCCCCATGAGGTCCATACCACATTATCCCATCCAACAGGTGCAGGGGGCAGAGTGACAGGCCTGAGGTCACATAGCTCCGAGCGGGTATGTGAGGCTTTGGGCCCAGCAGACTGGCTGGGAGCTCAGGCTCCTGCAGAGCATAGGCCGGTAGCACGCCAGGCAAGACTACTGAGAAGGGGCATGCAGCTGCCCCTCCATCCCTATTGGAAGGACCCCCAGGCCTTCGCTCACCCACGGCCCCTCCCTGCTCCTTTTCTTCCCCCAGCAGCTCCTCCGCTGCTCTTGCCTCTCTCCTGCCCTTGGCCTATGCCAGGAGTTGCCACCGGCTGCCAGGACTTTCTAATTCATTCCTAAAAGAACTCTGCATTGTCAGAGATGGAAGGGACTTGGAAATCCTCTGCTTCTGGTTTGTTAAGAGAAAACAGAGACCTGAGCTGGCATAATATGGATGCTCAAACCAAATAATAGTAGCATAAAAAAGAATTATGTCCCCATGACTTATGAGTATGGAGGCAAAAATTCTAAATAACATCAGTGAGCGGAATCCAGCCAGGTATAGCAAATATAATACATCATACCCGGGCAGGGTTCATCTTGAAAATGCAAGAATGATCTAATCCTCGAAAACAGAGGCTCCGAGGGGCAGCTCTGGAGACAGTGCTGGCCCAGGCACAGTACAGGGCTCTTCTGGTTAAGTCTGTGCCGCACCCTGCTGCCAGGAGGGCTTGGGGGACAGTCCTTCCTTTGTCCCCGCTCAGGTGAAAGTGAGATGCTCCTTCCCTGGCCTTCTCTAATTCTTTTACCATTTCTCCTGCAGGATTCCATGTTTTCGTTGGCCCTGAAATGCCTTATCAGTCTGTCTACCATCATCCTGCTGGGCTTGATCATCGCTTACCACACACGGGAAGTCCAGGTAGGTGCCTGCTCTCCCCTCTGCAGGGCACATTATTTTGGCCTTGCTCTGGGTCAAGTATCCCCCTGTCCTCAAGCAGCAATTTGGGTGATTTTTACAAGACACTGCCCAAGATCTTGATTCTTCTCTTCTGGTTCGGATCCTACTGGGGGAGAGCATTGCAGGCTGTTATCTTTATCTGAGGGTGTAGGCAGCAGACACACAGCTGTCCTGCTCCACACCCTCACTTAGCACCAGGGGCTGTGGAAGCCTGGTGACATTGTCCTTTCAGTCCCGCGCTGGCTCTTTTCTGACCGTCAGGCACTGAGTCAGTCCCTGCAGTGAGGTGGGTGTGTGTCAAGCTTCCCCTGAACACACACGCACGCACATGCATGTGTGCTTCACTGAATACCGGCAGGAGCCCGTGTGTGGGCTCCATCCCCATGGACACCAGGCTGCGAAGTCCCATCTTCCGGATGGACTGCAAGTCTGATGTGGTGGAGAAGGTCTCTGTTCTCACTGCGAGGGTGATGTGGTACCTAGGGTCCCTGGCTACATTTCTGGTTTGGCTGATAGAGGCAGATGGTGTGACCTGGGCTGGAAGGGTCTGCCAGGAGGTGTGCTTGTGTGCCAATGAGCTCATTACCCAGCCCTGCAGCTGATCATCTCAGCTGTGGCCCTGATAGCCCAAAGTATCCAGATGTTTTTCCTCATGTACATGTGATTCTGGAATCCATCCCAGTCCTTTGGCTGGGGAAACAGATAGATTCACATCTGGGTAGTAGGCAAGAGGTTGATGGAGACCAGAATTCACAGGCAGCAAAGCTGGAGTTGATCTTGGCTGTGACCTCTTCTCTGCATGTCTTCGGGAAGCCTTGTGACTTTGCCAGGTTTCTGTCTCCTCATCTGGAACATGGGGGCTTTATTCCAATGTCGCTGGGCTGCCGTGAGGAGCGTGTGGGATGGTGCGCTGTGCTACTATTCAGCAGCACTGTACGAGTCCAGGCTTTTTAATTTGCTACACAGCCAGAGCTGTGTGAGGCCTCACAGTCCGCCTGCCTTAACCTCCCAAGTGCTTGGATTATGGGTGTGCACCACCGGGCCCAGCCAAACCCAGGTCCTTTAGTTCCTCAGTATCTTGGGGGTACAGCAGTGGCACTGATATTGTGCAGAAGCCTTCTGGTCCTAAAGAGGGGCTCTGCTTTCTTGCCAAGTGTCAGGCTGTGGCAGCTGGACAGGATGCAGAGGCTTGGAGGCCGGGCCACCTTGGCAGGCTCCAGTCTGCAATGGCCAGAGGACACTAATCCAGATGCTCCATTCTCTGGCCTCTCGAACCATGGATGCTTGGACCAAGGCTATGCAGGGGCTGAGAGTCCAGATGCTGCCAGACAACTTGCTTCCTGGAGCTTGGACTGGACGGAGCTGATGGACAGATGGGGAGGACAGGCCAACAACCAGGACAAGATAGGTGTTGCCAGTCTAGGCTCCAGGCCTGGGGTCTGGGTGGTCCTTCAATCCAGGCAGTTCTCACCCGTAGGGGTTCTATATGACTATGTTGTCTTGACCTATGCAGGGAGGTGTCACAGTGGCTACAGAGAGAATGGAGAATGACAAAATTCAGCTCCATGTAGGCCAAAGGGGAGGCCCCAGGTCCCTGCCTCGGCTCTACCCTGAGCCCTACTGGGATTTAGGACTTCTTCGTTCACTAGGCCTGGGGAAGAACAGATTTGAGTGTTCCTGCCACTCATCCTTTTGGGGTGCTTGTCCTGCTGTGGGGCCTGCAGCCCTCAGACCTGGCTTAGCCAGCCTGCACTGTGGCCTCAGCTGTGGCCTGGAGCTGGGCCAGAGCCTTGGTCCCACCCTCTGCCTGGGGCCAGTCCCTATTTCAGCCCTCCCCGCCTCCCCGGCAGCAGACCACCCTCTCTAGGTCACTTATCTCAGCCCAGCACTCACAGTTTGAATTCTGACTCAAGACACTTCAGTCTATGGACTTTGGCCCCATGGCTGTTTCTTGGGGCCTCAGCTTCCCCACTCACACTATGGGGATCACACCCCCTACTTTGCTGAAACTCTCTGGGGGTGTTGGGAGCAGGGTAGAGTATAGTGGGATTCTTAAAGTAGAAATTTTGGTTTCTTTCTGATCACCTCTTCTTTTATTTTATTTATTTTTTTGAATTTTAAAAATTTATTTTATTTTATTGCCGGGCGTGGTGGTGCATGCCTGTAATCCCAGCACTCGGGAGGCTGAGGCAGGAGGATCAGTGTGAGTTCGAGACCAGCCTGGGCTACAAAAGTGAGCTCAAGGCCAGCCTCAACTGCATAGCGAGACCCTGTCTCAAAAAGCAAAAAAAAAAAAAAAAAAAAAATTATTTTATTATTATTTTTTTCTTGTTTCAAAACTTTTGTTTGTTTATTTATTTATTTTTATGGCCGGCTCAGCCTGCCCTGAGGGCAGGGCTGGCACAGCATGTGGTGCTGGGGATCGAACTGTGGTCCCTGAAGCTGCCTAAGCTTTCCTAAGCAGGTGCTTCAGACCACTGAGCCATCCTGCCAGGCCCGATCACCTCTTCCTTTAGCTGGGCCTTACTCAGCACATGCCACTTGGGCCAAATGGTTACTGTCACAACTGCCCAGCCCAGGTGAGCAGTTGACTTCCTGTTCTGGCTGGCTCCATCAACGCTCTCAGCTCCTGAGACCCTATCTATCCCCCACCCTTCCTATACTGGCCATCATGTGCAGTAGTCATCAGCCCCTGGGCCTCCACCTTCCTACCACGCTCTCTCTGCAGCTGGTGGCCTTCTCCTGTGGGGGCAATGGGAAGGGCTTGGACCAGACAGCAGTGGGAGGAGCATTTGCTCCTGGGTTGTACCCCACTAGCCAGATTGTAGTTTTCAGTGTGTCTCTCCTCTGCCTCAGGACAATAATGTCATTAATTTTTGCATTTCCAGGGACCCTCAGTGTCTGACAAGGAGCAGATGCTTATGGCGCATTTTTGCGTGAAAGGATGTTGGATTCGAGACATCTGGCTGGGGCTGAGGATGCGTCAGTGGTGGATCATTTGCCTACCATGCGCGAGGCCTGGGGTTTGTGCAAAATGCAGAGAAAAGAGACAGGCAGGCAGACAAATGGTTTCCAAAGTTGGTTATGTTAACAGTTTGCTTGTGGTCTTGGCCTCAGTTTCCTTATGTTAGTTCGGGGTCCTAGGACGCCTCACTCAGGGGTGGTGGCCCAGCAGCTAGAGGCCCGTTTCCTGAGTGGAGGGAGGTGCTATCCTGAGTGTGATCCACAGCTGCAGAGCTGCAAGGCTTGGAAACACCTCCCTCAGGAGAGGCTAGCCACCTCGGCCACCACTGAGAGGTGGGGTGGGGGCCGGAGGTGGCTGTCCCATCTCCTAGGGATGATGTTGGGGGCTTTTGTTAAGAGTATGCTCACTACTTCTTCCATCCAGAACAATTGTTGATCACTCAACTAAATTTTAGTGGGAACGAAATGATCATTTCGTGTCCTCTGTCCCTGCCCAGATGGTCATAGGCAGCTCCAGGTGCTGGCACAGCACACCCTCAGCAGAGTTCCTGTTGCTTAGTTTAGATGACTTTGTTCTGGAGGAAGAGAGTTTTAGAAAGTTGTTGGGTAGCTCTCAGCCACGCTCTGCCTCAGAGCTGCAGAGACTCAGGGCTGCAAGTTTGCCAGATGTGACTTGTTTTACTCCCTGACAGTCTGAGTCAGTCTGTGCTACTATAATGCAATAACTGAGACTGGCTAAATCTTAGAGAATAGAAATTCATTTCTTTCAGTTCTAGAGGCTGAGAAGTTCAAGATCAGGGTGCAAGTAGGTTTGGTTGTCTAGAGAAGGCTGTTCTCTGCTTTCAAGATGGCTCCTTGAAAGCGGACGGCTATGCCTTTAAGGAGACAGAATGTTTGTGGAATCTCTTTTAGAAGAACCTTAGTTCCACTCATAAGGGAGGAGGCTTCATGGCCAGTCACCTCTTGAGGGCTCTGCCTATTTATCCTATCCCGCTGGCAGTACTTAAATCTTGGAGGGGACACACTCCAAACACCACACCCACCCCTAGTAAGACTGCATTTGGCTCTGTGTGCACTGCATGACAGGGAGTTGACTGTCCCTTGTGGAGGCTTTCTCACTAGCAAGCAATAAGCATCTTTAGAAAGTCTGCCTGTGGGCTTGAGGGGAGATGACTCCCTGGAACTGTCTCCTGGCACTAGTTCTGCCTGTGGAGCAGAGAAAGAAAGCGCTTGTGGTCATCTCTGTCATTTGGAGATGGTCAGCTCATCTGTTATGGTGTATGCCTAGATGTTCCACTAAAGCCTCATGTGACCATAGCTGGGACCCTTGGAAGGTGACTGGTTATAAGGCATTGTAGCTGACTCACTGTTAGGAGGTGGGGCCTGGTCGGAAGAGGCCAGGGGTGTGAACTGGAAGGTTATATTTCCTTTCCCGGCTCCTCCTCACCTCTCTGGGCTTCCTGTCCACTGTGCTTTGAGCAATCTTCCCCTGCCAGGCTCTCTGCTGTGTGGTCCTACCATGAAACCAGCTGACTCTGGACTAAAAGGTGGCCAGAATAAACTTCTCCTCCTTTAAGCCGTGGGTGTCTGGTGTCGTGTGTCAGCAGAGAGAAGGTGACTGAGACACTATCTTTCCCCACCCTCTTCTTCTCACAGTGTCTTGGAGCACAGCTTTGAAAGACTGTGTCCTGGTAAGAAATGAAACACAAATACAATGCAATTTATTTATTTACTAAAACTGAAGATCGTGTCTTCCCTGGGAGAGTCTGTTCACTCCTACAGTTTTGCTGTCACCAACAAGTCCCAGATCAGCAGTGCCAGCCTCCTCTGCCTAAGACACAGACCCACGTTTCAGATGCCATCAGCACAGCCCTGGCAGCACCCGTAAAGCTCAGAATGCTTTACTGCTCCCCTCTGCTCTGCTGCATGACCCATCCAGCCCATCCAGCCCAGTCCTTGCTTTGGCATGTATTTCATGAGGCTGTACTTTGTGTGGAGTTTGGGACAGCTGCCCAGCTCTCCAGGCCAGAAATTCTGAAATAACTCTTGCTTTTCCAAGGGGCCACCAACCTAGAGTGACCCTGGGGCTCTAACTGGTGTCGCTGGTGACATCTGGGAGAGGCTGACAGCATTCTTCAGGGCAGCCCCCTTGGTTCAGATTGTGTGCTTGGTTCCACCTTGATGTGTGTGATGACATTTTGAGAGTGCTTAAATCCTCTTAGCTATCTGCTTCCTGTAAAATGGGACTAACCTACTGCAAAGGGTTGTTGCACAGATCCAATCAGAGGATAGATGAAGAATGCCTTGGCTTAGATGAGATCACGGCTGCCTGGCGGAGGTCTCAAAATAAACAAAGGCTCTGGCATGGGAAATTGCAGAGTGCATTTGGTGTGCTTTAAGACAAGGTCCTAGACAGTGGGATGGATTCACTCTGGAGGGTGGATGGCCTGCTGGTGGCTTGCTTACCTCGGTGAAGGGTTTTGGAAAGTCCTACAGGCAGCGGTGGGAACTGTGAAAGGTTTTAACATGGAGAAGTTGGTCAGACTGGTATTTTACAGGAGGCTGTCTACCACTGGTATGCAAATGTTGGAAGGGCTGATTTCAGATGCAGGAAGGCAGCTCAGAGTCTGTTATCACGGTCTAGGTGTTGGGTGGCGATGCTGGAACAGGCAGAGTAGCTGTGCATGAGCGGTGTTAAGCAACTGGAATTGACAGGACAAGGTTGCCTGTTAGATGGAGGTGCTGTCTGCAGGGAGAGAGAGGATTCTTCTGATCTCTGGGGTAACCCAGTGCATGAGCGAACCAGTCATCCACAGAAGGAGGTCAGGGTGGGAAGTAGAAGAAGTTTATTTTGGATCATGTTAAGTAGGAGATTGGGGGAATATCCAGCTGCCCCTAGGACAGTGACAGGGCTAAAATTGCAGGACAGATCCATGGGGCCATTGATATATGATATATGGGTGGAGGAAGAGGATTCTCCCCCCTCCAACCTGAGAAGGAACAGTCAAGAAGGTCAGAGGAGACCTGGAAGGGAGAAGAGCAGGGAGCCATCTACTGTCCCACAGGGAGAGCAAGGAGTCATTGGACACAAGCCATCTTCTGCTCTAGGCCCTCATCAGGGCAGTTGCTGGGGGCCAGGTGAGGAGAAGACAGTGGAGCTCATGAATTGGGCCCACTTGTGTGGCTGTGAGTGGAGGCAAAGCAGAGGGGCATCTGGAGAGGCCACTGTACCAAGGGAGGTGTGGCTGGGTTGTCTTTGTAGCGGGAGGCTAGCAGTGATGGCCAACCTTTAGGACATGAGTGCCCAAACTGTAACACAAAACCCACTTATTATTGCCAAGTGCCAACAGCGAATGAAACCTGAATACTGAGTTTTTATTTTAGAAAAAACTATTCAGACATCAACATCTTTTGTCACAAAAGAAAAACAAGCGCGCCATAGATTTGCCACCACTGGTCTGGAAGCTGTCATCAGGAGCCAGTTGATAGGATGAGGAAATGAGCAGGGGCTCAGTTCCTAGAGGGGAGAAGCTGCTCCTCTGGCATGAGGGAGGGGAAGAATGCAGACCCCGGAGAGGAGTGAGGGCCTGGTGCAAGCCCTGGGGATCTCGAGCAGCGGTAGAGTTTGGGTCATCTGGGGCCTAGATGGAGATTTTAGAGGTCATTGATTCTTGTTCATGACTATTGGTCATATATGAAGTAAAATGCATCAATTAAATCAAAGAGAGTGGTGTATCCTCTCTTATTTGGGGGTATTGATCCCCTTGAAATCTTATGTCTCTGAAGGCTTCTTCAGTTTTCTTCAGACTTGACCAAATCATTATGACAAGGACAAGACATGAGCCTTCAGTCTCATGAACTTGAAAGACAAGGGACTGAAGAAAGGGGAGCCTTCTCATTTAATTAATTAAATAATGAAAATTTAAAAGTTAACATTCAATTTATTATTTCTTTCTCAAGTGTTTTCTTCAGTCCGTTAAGACCCAGCTGCCCTCACACGGGCTGTGGTGGAGGTCTCAGGGCAGCAGCAGCGGGCGTACATGGGGCGGAGGTGTTCAGTCCTTGCAGGCTTCATGGGGTTGATTTCTGACCACTTTGCTGTGAATGACACAACTCACACAGCAATGCAGCTTCACACACCACTTGGGAAGCACATAACCGTTGAAGACTCTCACTTCAAAAATGTCTCTGAGAGCGGCGGCCTCCAGTATGTTCCAAATGACAAACTTCTTAATGGCCTTATCCTTGGATATGCACCGGGCGCAGTTGGTGCAGTGAGTAGGCTGCACATGACCGCGGCCCTTTTTGGCACGACCTTTGTTCCTTTTTTTCATCATCTTGGAAAGGAGGGCCCAAAAAAACAAGACTTCTCACTTGTTAGGCATATAAAAATGTATTTTTTTTTTTATTAAATATCACTGGAATTCTTAGTGGACAGGGAAATTACTTCATATTATAGGTCATAAATTATATTTAAGGGACGCCTCAATGGTAAAAATGCTCACCTGGTGGAGCATGATTGTCCAAGACATTGGAGAGTCCTCTTGGGTGTGTGTAACGTATGGTCACAGGTACAGATGTCTGCGATGCAGGAGGAGCTCTGGTCCATGTGCTTATGCATTAGTGGCATCTTCCTGACAGGCAACAGGCAGGATGGCTCAGGCTGTCTTGCTCTCTGTCTCCTCTTCTGTTTTCTCTATTAATAGGAGGGCTCAAGTCACATCCTTGGAGGTGACGTGGTGCTGAGTGACACAGCAGAGCTCTTCTCTGTCTTTTCTGAATTAGCTAGTTACCTCAGCACTCACCTTTGGCAGGACTACCTTGTGTCAGGCATGATCCAGAAATGCTTTAGTCTTGACTGCTGCCTTTGAAAACTGCTTGTCCTAGACCTTGGTCCCCTCTGCACCAGAGTCAGGAGCCCAGTACTAGGGTGTGTGTGAGCTACGGTGTTGGCCATGGGGAGGGAGTGGTGCTTTTCCCTGAAGGATGGGTCAGGTTCTCAGGAGCTGACCTGAGACCCAAGTGTACCAGGAACAGGGATGTTGCATTTTGGGGACAGAGCCAGCTTCAAGCACTTTAGCAGAGTGAGGGAAGGGAAGGAAGCTGCATTTGTCCTCCAAGGGCTGCTGGAGGCTGCTGGGATTTCCATGCTTTTTGCAGTTGCCTGATAAACATTCCCTGGCTGGTTCGTTGATGGATTTACTTTGTCTTCATTGAACTCTGAGAACTGGCCTTGTCTGGTCTGAGTTTGTCAGCTGTGTAAGCCAAGTGTGATGAGCACAGAAGTGCGTGCTTGGGTGGTTGCAGTCCTGAAGGCTTTGGAGCTCCACAAGGATATCCAGAATGGCCGTCACTGCCAAGCCCATACGTCTCCAGCTCCCCTGTTGATCATGATCTCAGCATACAGAGGAAACTGTGAATGGGAGAGTAGTTCAGGGGATGTGCTGCTGGGCCACCCCGTACGGCTTCAACCCTCCTCCCTAGTCCACCTGTGCCTGGTAGGGCTAGAAAGAAGGAAGAGAGAGGAGAGGAGGTGGTAGAAGCTGTACTCCAACTGGGCCCAGCATTTGGGACATGTGAGACGCGGTCGGACTGTTCCCTGAAGACAGGTTCTGTGGCCAGCACCTGCGAGATGGTGGGTCACTACCTCTTGTCCATATTTTGTAATTTGGGATCTGTGCCCACAGATTCTCAGGCTTTTAGCCTGAGGGTTTCATCTTCTTGACTTGTAGGTCTCTGCACTGTTGCTCCTCGGGGACCCTGTTCTGGCCACCCCTCGATAACAAGGTGCGCCTTCAGCAGGTGACTTAGCCTCAGCTCTGGCCTGTCATTATATCTCTGACAGTGGACAGTCAGTGCTACTGCTTGTGGGCCCCCAGAGCTCTGTGGTGGGCTCTGTGGCCATTCAGACTTCACTGGATTCACTTTCTTTTTTTTTTTTCAATATTTAAAATTAAAAAAAAAATATTTAAAATTTTATTTTAAGCCGGGCGTGGTGGCTCACGCCTGTAATCCCAGCACTTGGGAGGCTGAGGCAGGAGGATTGGTGCGAGTTCGAGACCAGCCTGGGCTACAAAAGTGAGCTCAGGACCAGCCTGAACTGCATAGTGAGACCCTGTCTCAAAAAGAAAAAAAAAAAAAAAAAAATAAAAAAAAATAAAATTTTATTTTAAAGAGTAAAAATAGCAGAAACAAAGATAGAAAAGGAGTAACAAGCAAGAGTACATATAGTACAGAATTTCAAAACAAGAACAAAAATTTAACAATGGTTATATTACATATTTTCATCATCAAATCTGCTTAGATTAATAGATATAGGTATGTAAGATTGGTCAGTGAATTAAACATTAACACTTTTGATAAACCTTAAATTTTTTTAACTCTTCCAAATGCATTTTGTATTTAAGTCACTCTTCTAAAAAAATTTATGGGGGCTGAGAATGCAGGAAATGCAAGGTCCTGAGTTTGATTCCTGCCACCCCCCAAAATTTATTTATTTATTCATTCTTCTTTTGGGTTCACTTTTTTACCCCAATGCTGAGAGAGAGAGAGAGAGAGAGTCTGGCACATAAAAGCGCAGGTTGAGTCAATGATCAAATGAGCGACAAATCCGGGGCAGGGTGGCAAATTCAGTCCCCTTCCTTCTGTAGAGAAAAGTAGTCTCCAAAAGGCTGAAAAAGACTGACCTGAAGTCTTGTGCTGGCTTCTGGCATGCGGTTGATTTTGGCACACTGAGGGCTGAGGTCTCAGCAGGCTGGCCCCTGAGCTGGCCTCACCCATGTGGCCCTCTGTGCCACCCTCTGGTCAGCTGCCTCAGTCATGGTGCCTGTTCCCTCAGATCTGCTGCTGGCCATCGATTGCCATGGTTACCACACCAGCCTTGGAAGTCTCTGTGTGGCATTGTGATTGTATTTGCTAAATATTTAAAGGCTTGGGCTTAACCCCTTCTGCCTCACAGAGGCCTTGCTGCTGGGCTGCCCAGGAGAGCAGGGCAGGGGATGCCCTGTGGGTGTGAAGGCCTGGCCACTCTGCCCAGCCCTGCCTGTGCTCAGGGGGACATCAAAGCTTGATTTTCAGTGGCTTGAATTGACTTTTGGTTTTGTTCCTTAGAAATGTTCTGCATCACACTGCTTCCGAATAGGGCGTGTGCTGTGTGCCCGCTGACAGGTGTGGAGGCCCCTGCCCTAGGCATGCTCTGCCCAGCAGAGAGACTCAGTGCCATCCCCCAAGTCAGCCTTCTGGGCCTCACCCCACTTCCAGGCCAAATTTGCGCAGTCCTCTAGGCACTCCTTTTGCTCCAGGAGTCCTGGATGGATGGACTTTGAGAGGAAATGTTTGGGAGGAAGCTTGTTTGTGAATGGAAAGACGTCTCCTCCTCTCCCACTCCTCTGCTTGCTCCTGTGCGCTGCATCCACCTGGCTAGGTGTTACCATGGAAACCACGCATTTGTCCTCACCCCGGGCTGTGTGAAGTGAGGGGGTGTGGGCACCTACTCATGGAGCTTCTTCGGTGATGTAAGACTTTGCTGTTGTAACAATGGCAGCCGCTTGCTCTCCTCAGGGGCTCACCGCTGGCAATCCTCTGCCACTTTACATGGGATGAGAAGCCTTGTCACTGGCTGGCTGGGTTACTGATCATTGATTGTACAAGCTTGGACAGATTATTTCCTCCACCTCAACTTTAGCTTTGCTGTCTGTACAGTGGGCAGATTGGACCAGACCCTCTCTGTGGCTCCTAACTGAATCGAGGATTCTGTATCTGAGCAATCCTTAATGACAAGGAGGGAAAACTGTAAGTAGAGTAGCTAGGAACAGTGACTGACACAGTGGCCCATAGGAGGTGCTTGTGGGGGCCAGTTGAGTAACTTGGTCCCTTTCCTAGTAGCCCAGAATCAGAACTGGTTCCCCATCCCCACCCTAACAGAGCCTCTAATTTCAAAGAGTAAACCATCAAGAAGACAGTTCTTTCACTGGTGCATCTCAAGGATGAAAGGTGACTCCTCTCAGGTCTTTCCTAAGTATAAACTGGTCAGCCCGTGTCAAGCTTTAAGATAGTTTATTTATTTTATTTTTATTTTTTAAAATTAATTAATTAATTTATTTTTTTCTTGTTTCGGAACCTTTGTTTTGTTTATTCACTCATTTTTATGTTCGGCTCAACCCACCCCCGAGGGCAGGGCTGGCGTAGCATGTGGTGCCGGGGATCGAACTGCCGTCCCTGAAGCTGCCCAAGCTTCCCCAAGCAGGTGCTTTAGACCACTGAGCCATCCCGCCGGGCCCCTAAGATAGTTTAAAAAAATTAAAAAAAAATTTTTTTTTCTTGTTTCAGAACTTTTGTTTATTTGTTTATTTGTATGGCTGGCTCAGCCTGCCCTGAGGGCAGGGCTGGCGCAGCATGTGGTGCTGGGGATCGAACCGCGGTCCCTGTAGCCACCTAAGCTTTCCTAAGCAGGCGCTTTAGACCACTGAGCCATCCTGCTGGGCCCCAAGCTTCAAGAAAATTAAAGCAAGTGATCAGACTTCCTTCCTCAGCTCTCAATTCCAGCTTCCTTCCACGAAGGCAAACTCTCACTTCTCCAAAGTCACTGGGGAGCAAGTTTACTTAATAGAAAATTCCACATGTGAATGTGCCCAGCCTGTGTCTGTGGTTTAATTCTTCCTGTTTTGTCTGTTAACATTTGTTTTTATTGAGGATCTTTTCCTCCATGGTGACAGCTTTAATTGGAGGTATCCATCCATGCCCCATGCATGTCTTTGCCCTCACAGGCTCCTGAACCCCACTGCCCAGAGACTGTGATTTGACACTACCACTGGGGTTGCATGCACACTTCAGACTTAGAAATGTTGGCTTCCATTATAAGCTCAGCGAGAGTAATGGATTCTTTCTTTCTATCTTCTCTGTCACCATCCCTGGAGTGCCTGATAAAGGCTGCTGCACGGAGTGGGAGCTCAGTGATGCTAAAACAAGGCTTTGACATCCCAAAGGTTTGGAGAATTGGAAAGTGCTGTAGAATTTTCAGTGTTTTAGAGACCTCTGAACAATTGCCATTGTATTGTGCTAATGTATTCATCACAGTTTCATCACTGTAGAAACATACCTGACCTAAACAATGGATAGGAGGTGGAGTTTGTTTTGGCTCCTGGTTTCTAAGGTTGCACCCCACGGTCACCTGGCTTTATCCCTTTCAGGACGCTGGGCAAAGAAAGAGCATGGCAAAGAAAGCTACTCACAAAGGGTGGCCAGAACTAGAGAGGGAAAGAGCCTGAGAAGAAGGTACCTGGGCCCAGCCAAATTCCCCAAGACACGCCCCCTTCAGTGAGCCCCCTCTCCTTCCATCATCTTCCAGTAATGCCATGAATGATGACCTTGATAATGGATTAATCTATTACTTAGGGGAAAGCCTTAATTAGTAGATCACCCACCCAGGACCCAAGCTCTGGACACATGAGCGTTTGAGGGGGACATTTTTGAGCTAAACCACTGCAACTGCCACAGAAACTCTGATAGTTCTAGCTTGCTATTGGAATTTTTTTTTTTTTTTTTCTTGTTTCAGAACCTTTGCTTGTTTATTCACTCATTTTTATGGCCGGCTCAGTCTGCCCTGAGCGCAGCATGTGGTGCCAGGGATCAAACCACGGTCCCTGAAGCCGCCCAAGCTTTCCCAAGCAGGTGCTTTAGACCACTGAGCCATCCCGCCGGGCCCTCTAGCTTGCTATTGGGCAGGACTCTAGTAAAGTGACATTTTCCTGTTTTTAAGAGAAAAAGTAATGAAATCATTATTGCTCAAATTTTTGATAACCCAATAATTGGATTAGGAAAAGATCTAAGCTGTCTCTGGGGTGTCTTTGGCTTAAAGGATTCAGTACAGTTCCATGGGGCAGAGTTTTGTCTTCTCTGAACGCAGCATATAAACCTGTTAGGTAGAATGAAGGATCCCGTGCTGTGGTCAGTAGACCTGGACCCAATTTTTGACTTTGTAATCTGAACTACTTTTCTTTAAAAATTACAGTTATACACACACAAACACACACACACACACACACACACACACACACACACACATATATATGTATGTATGTATATATTGTGTTACATACTGGGGACATTTTACTCCGTTACTTCAGTTATTCTTGAGGACACTTGTGGATTCTGTTATCCTCATTTTATAGATAAGGCATCTGAGGCTGAGAGAATGTAAACAACGTGTCTAATGTCCTGTGGCTGGAGAGAGGCCAGGGAGGGACTCAAACCAGGTTACCGCCGTAAAAGCCTGCTGGTTTTCCTGCTTCTGGGAAAGAGCTCTATTCCCAAACTTTCCTGGCCATAAATCCAAGCCCACCTGGAAGCAGCCTTGGAGTGTTGCACCATGGAAATGCCATCCACACAGGCACAAAAAAATGGGTGAGGTAAAGCCCGGGACTGAACAGACACTATTGGTCCAACACTATGAGCTCTTGAAACCTTTGTCCTGGCTACATCCCAGAAGGGACCCTCAGCTTCTGCCATGCCCTGTGGTGGCCCTACTACCTGTTAGAAGCCTCTGATCACTGTACTGTCTTCCCTTGGGCCCAAGGTTTGCTCCAAGGGTGAGCCCAGTGCCCTAGAGGAGGTGGGAAGGTTGCTGGGAGGTGGGATGTTTACAACTTGGGCTTCCTCGTTGCTCCTGCGAGGCTAGAGTCTCTCTCTCTCTCTCTCTCTCTCTCTCTCTGTAGTGTATTTGGTTGTTACAAGGTCTTACTATGCAGCTCAGACTCATAGTGACCCTCCTGTTTTCAGCCTTCCCAGCGCTGGAATTATAAGCATGCACCACTATGCCTGGACTCTGTGGCTGGCTCATCCTGGGGTAGGGGCTGGTGTGGTACATGGTGCCAGGGATCGAACCGGGGTCCCTGTGCTTGCCTGAGCTTGCCTAATAAGGGTCTCCTGTGTCTCTTGAAGCCTGGCTATTGGCTAAGATTGGCTAAGCCCCATGCCAGCCTTGCTCTTTTTTGCTGCCTGCCCTCCCAAAGGCTACTTTTTACATCTTGAGCCCAGTCACCATGTCCCTGTTAGTTCCCTATCTTTGTCTTAAGCTAACACCTGCTAGGGTTGAAAATAGGCATCTTTCAGGGGCTACGCCTGGGCTGCCCTGGGCTGCACAGCCCACTGACACAGGTCGAGCCTTGCAGTCTCCCTGGTTTCCCACTCATATTCCGACTGCTCCTGAAGCCTCATATCCGGACCATCATGAGCTGGCCCCACGACTTTCCAGGGTGGTCTCTTTCCTACCGTCCCTTCTCTGAGGAGTTTCCAGTCTCTGTTCTGATCCTGCTACTCCTTGAAGGCATCACTTGGTCCGTCTGCCCACAGGACTGATGCCACATGGACTCCCATACTGCTATGACTGGGAGCAAGGGTACTGCCTGCCTGCCTTCTCCTGTTGCTGCAGCCAGAGGCCCAATACCTTCTGACTTCCTGTGGGTCTGCATTGGTGGAATGTTTACTACTCCCTGTTTCCTCTACTTAAGGAGCTGCTGCCCTGAGCCCCCAGTGCCTCCCTCCATTCTTCCATTCTTACTCGCACAGTGGGCCTTTGGGTGAGAGCCACAGTCTGCCACCTCTGTTTTCCCCCATGTCCTTTAGCCCTTTGTTGTGGCCTGCCCAGCCTTTCCACCTCTCCCCTCGCAGCATGTGCTTGTGGCCTGTCTCAGTCATGTTCACGTCACTGAGATATCACACTCAACACCCAAAACTCAGAAGAGAGGCTTACGGGTCCATAGGTCCATAGGTGCTCGGTGCCAAGGCAGGAAGGCATGGCGGATGGGTCTGGGGAGAGGAAGCTGCTCTTGGAGTGGCAGTCAGGATGCAGAGCACAGAGGAAGAGCTGGGGAGGGAGCCAGGTGCTTCTAGGTCCAGGGAGGTCCTCTTCCAGCCAGGCGCAATCCCCTAACAGCAAGGCAGCCGCAAGCCGCCTCCACAACCCAAAAGCTCCTCCTATGACCGCATGAGTCTTTATGAAGACTTCTAGACAAACCCGCCTCCCAGCCTCCTGTTGCCCACACTCCAGAAACCTGACTGTGGGAGCCTTGTCCAGACCACTGGCACAAAAAGGGAGCCATAAGTGAATCTGGGACAGTAATCTGGGGAAAATAATTCAAGGATCTCTTTCATTCTAAACTTTCATGGCTTTTCCTTAGGTGGTGACCACCCCACTGCTCCCGCATGCTATCATCTAGCAGGGGTTCACAGCCAGGTTCTGAGACAGCCATTGTTCTTGAGCTAAGAGCTGGAGCAGGCCCTGGGCCTGGGCTCACTAATGTATCTCACGCCTGTGAAATGCAAAGGCAAAGTGGCAGGGTCGCCACCTGGCTGGGGTATCATAACAACACTGTTGTGACTCCTATATCATGGGTGAGTGCTGGTGCCTGGGCACATGCCACCAGCTCCGATTTATGTGACTACTATACTGCAGGGTGGGTTTGGCCCTGACTGCTGCCTGTGACTACCCTGGTCACAGCCACAAACCAGGGATCAGTGGGCAGCCACGGCAGAGCTGGCTGCCAGGTGCAGGGCAGCCACAGCCTGTGCATTCAGCAGCTGTGCTGGGATAGGCAGAGGCCATGTGCAGACCTGACACCTGTCTGCTGGGCTCCCACCCACACACCCTGCCCACCACTATCCCTCATTACCCATAGGGCCCTCGCTGGTGCAGTGAGACATGGAACCAAGTGCTCTCCAAGGTCCCTTCCTTCGTTCTCTATGATTCCTCTTGCTAGAATGTGCTAGAAACCTTACTGATTGGACAGCAATAGGAATTCCCACCACTGGGTGTGTGTGGATGGAGTTGGGCAGGGGAGGGCAGGGCGATTATTTGTCTTCCTGCTGTTGTTAGAAATAGCAACTGTTCTCCACCTCCCCTGAGGACAGGACAAAAGGTGATTAATGCCTTCAACTCAAGTGATTGAAGGTCTGTTCCGAGCCAGGCACTTCAGGGACAGCAAAGTTCTTGCTTTAACCAGGCTTGAGATCTAATGGGAAGATAGCATGCAAAGTCACACACATACTTGCGCTGCATGCTGGGCTGCAAAGCAGCAAGAAAACCCTTCTCCAGGGTGGGAAGAGTTCTAGCCAGTGTGGGTGGGAGAAGGTGCTTTAGGAGAAGGGTCTGCAGAAGCAGCTATGAATCTTGGGGCATCCCAAAGATTCCAGCACACAGTGAGAGGAAACAGATGGCCCTAAAGGGGCAATAAGAAATAAGAATGAGGGCTGCTGGAGCCCCCCAGGGGAGTTAGAGCAGGAGAGATTAGGCATCTATGTCTAACACAGTAGTAGCAGCCCAGAGCTGTCTATTCAAAGGGGCTCAGGATGGTAACCTGGGGGTGAGGGTGGGGCACAGGAATTTCTTTTACAGGTGGAGCCATCTGGGCATGACTGAGAGAGCATTAGTAGTCTGTATTGAAGAGCAAGGTGTGGGAGTGGGGTGAGAAGCAGCACCTGTGGCTGCAGCTGGTCCCCATGTCCAGTCATGGTACCTGCTCTGGATTCCAAGGGCAGCAGTAGGCTGGAGGAAAGGTGGAAAATCTCCCTCCTGAGGAATCACTAGGATTAAGGATGATACCACTTGGTGTATTTGTTCAAGAGTCAGACCATCTGAGGTTCCTGATTTGCCAATGACAACCCCTGCGCTGAGCCAGGTCCTGTGGGGAGCCCTGGTTTGTCCTGTTTCCTCAGATCTTTTCAGATGGTTAGCAGGAGCTGTGCTGATCGGACTTTACAAGAACCTTAGGATGCTATAATTCTGTTCTTCTCTTATTGTTCCTAAACCAATCCTATACCTAAAAATACACTGTTCCTGGCAGCCTGGGGGATTTATCTTCTCCCCCAGGCAGGGGTTCATATCCTTCCTTTGCCTGCAAAATTCAACCTTGTAGTGTTGGTTAGTTGCTGGGAACTGTTACCATCCCACAGTGTCAGCGACATGCCTCCTGTCCCTAAGGCCAGACTGCCACCTGCAGTAGCAGTGATGTCAACCCAAAGCCTAATGGGGCTCATGGGTTTGCAATGGGCTCATCAAGGGATGCACAGGTTCCACCTACGAGGAGTCCTGCCCCTTGCAGCTTGTCCCAGAGCGGCTGATGCTGCCTGGCACAGGCTGCCTTTGGGTTTCCAGGCCAGAGTCTGTCCACAGCCAGTCTGAGGTTAGAAGCTTCTCTCCTCAGTTTCTCTTCCATTCTCTTATTGGTGCTGACTCAACCTGTCTGTCTGCCTCCTGTATATATTCTCTGGCTCTCCTTTCTTGCTTACTTACATCTTTTTCCATCTTCCATATCTAAACACGTGACATCTGTTGTTGTGGGTTGTCTCTCTCTCTCTCTGTATGTGTGTGTGTGTGTGTTGAGCTGAATTAACAGGGCTGAGTTTTACAGCTGATACTGTCTGGCTCTGGGAAAATAGGAAGAGAATAAGGGGCAGGATCTGTGAAGTGGAGAACATCCTGGTCTAGGTGTCCTTTTGGATCAATTTAGTTCCCAGGGCTGTGCTACACTAATTTGGTGGGAGTCCTTGGCACTCACAGTGGGAAGTGGCTGCCGCATCCCTTGCCTGCTATTTGCCTTCAGGAATTCAAGGTTCATGAACATTATGCAGAGCTGCAATTACAGTACCCTGAGCTGAAGTGAGATTTATGCATCTGGCACTGCATTTCCTTCAGGCCCCTCTCTCATTGTTTGCAGTTTTCGAAGCTTCAATGTTTTTGTGGCTGACACTTTTCAAGGAGAAAGTGCAGATTAATAGTGTGCGCTAGCTGTCTTCACATGCTCCCAGGATTAAATCGATAGCATCTGAAATATTAATTGGGCCTTTATGAAAAGAAAATGAAATATGGGGTGATTTGAAGCGTTCCAGATTTGGAATCATGAGTTTGAATCTTGGGCCTGCTGCTGAGAT
>PVJA010022869.1:0-33701 GCA_004027025.1 Myocastor coypus
AAAAAAAAAAAAAAAGAAAGAATATACTTCTCTTTGGACTAAGAGGAAGCAGATACATATACAATCAAAGGTTTTGCAATTGCAGTGTGCCACCAGTGAAGCTTGTGACGTTGGAGGCTATTGAATCTATGTAATTTTTTTAAACTTCATCTGTTTTTATGGCTGGTTCAGCCTCCCCTGGGGGTGGAGCCAGTGCAGCATGTGTTACCAGGGATTGAACCACAGACCCTGAAATTGCCTAAGCTTGACCTAAGCAGGTGCTTCAGACTCTAGCTGAGCAATCTCACTGGCCCTATCTTCATAAATTAGTGTACAAAATTTCTTACAAAGAACCTAACTAAATAACACGTACCAAAAACAAACAAAAAAAAAACCACCCTTCCTTACCCGAGAGGAATGTTTTAGCTGCTTTGACAACCAAAACCATTAAGAGAAATACCATGAAAAAATAGCCAGGCATGGTGGCACATGCCTGTAATCCCAGCACTCGGGAGGTTGAGGCAGGAGGATCAGTGCGTGTTCAAGACCAACCTGGGCTACCAAAGTGAGCTCAAGGCCAGCCTGAACTGCATAGCGAGACCCTATCTCAAAAAGACAAAAAAAAAAAAAAAAAAGTCAGACTTCCCAAGTGAGCCCAACAGCCCACAAGCTTCTACATATCCTGTACCTCCCCCATAAGGCACATTTGTGCTGTCCTGCTGTCAGATTTTGACCACTGTACAAATTATATAATGAACACTAAGTTGTATTTTAAAAAACCTGAAATATTTAATTAGTAAAATCCTAGGCATGACTGTACTTACTGGTAATACATGTTGCCTAAATTATGAACCCAAGCAGTTTGATTCTAAAACCAGCAGTTAACCCAGCTAACCACAAACAAATCTCCCCAGAAAACATCTTAATCACTGTGCACCTATAACCAGCAGACCTAGGCTAAGTATGGAAGGACAGGAATGGAAACAGGTACATTTCAACCTATGTTCCTCAACTTCATTCTGATTTTCTGATGCTATCTAGAAAATGTTTTTGTTTTTTGTTTTTTTTTTTGTCTTTTTGAGACAAGGTCTCGCTATGCAGTTCAGGCTGGCCTTGAGCTCACTTTTGTAGCCCAGGCTGGTCTCAAAACTCGCATTGATCCTCCTGCCTCAGCCTCCCGAGTGCTGGGATTACAGGCGTGAGCCACCACGCCCGGCTTAGAAAATGTTTTAATAGAAGGAAACAGCTGAAAATCTTCCCTGCTGCCCTCCAACCCAAGTAGTCAGTCCCCATGTTCTTCACCAGCACAGGGAAAAAACAAAAAACCTTACTATTCAGTATAACAACTTGTCAGTATAAATTCACTAACAAAGAACATTGAAGCAAAAGGAACAATGCAAAGCCTTTTCAATTTTGCTGTGAACCCAACTGGCCCTTAAAAAAAACCTCACTTAAGCATCTCTACCCTACGTAATACCTGTTACTTCTATCCCAATGAGGATCTCTTATATCCAATCCACTTACCACCCACATCCATACAGCCATGTGCTGTCTGTGTAACAAATCTGATTTTTTTGAACAGTCTTACTATGTGATCCAGGCTGGCCTCAAACTCATACCAATGCTCCTGCCTCAGCCTCCCAGGCCTCCCAAGCCCAGGGATCACAGGATCATAGGCGTATGCTACCATGCCCAGCTTCCCCAATTAGTCTTCCATACTGATGCAGCCAAGGTTACTGATAACCCTTGTTCACCTAAAATCTAGAAAACAGAACTAGGCTTTATTAACACCTGCAAACACCTCTGCTTAGCCTTCAGATAGCTAGATACAAAGCCTGGGGATACTCTACAAGTTTAAAAAAGGTTTCATTAACCTAAACTGTCTGGCTCCATCTACAGATGAAAATACTTTTTTATCCTGAAACAGTACACTAATACATTTCTGAAAAAATAAATCACTCACTGCATAACTTGACTTATAATGCATCTGACTTCCCAGAAATGACTTAAGAGAATCTCTGTATAGCTGGTTTCCAGGTAAGGATTTCAAAGAAATTTCTGATGTATTTATACAGAAACTTTTGCTATCTCCCCAAAACGGAAACTTAAATTTTTTGAAAGCAGTTAATAATCTTGTATAATTTTTTTTTCTTTTCTGTACTTAGGATAGGATCTACAAGGTCTCACTATGTAGACTGAGTGATAATTCTGTTTTCAGCCTCCCAAGCACTGGGATTATAGGCACGCGCCACCAGGCTCCATTACATCTCAGTGCCAGGAGTAGAGCTGGTAAGCACACCAAACCCTAGCTCTTAAATTTAGTTGAGGTTATACTCCAAACTTAAAATGCCAAAACTTTACCTAGTGTAGTATCACACATCTGTAATCACAGGATTTGGGAGGCTGAGGCAGGACTGCTCCAACTCGAGGCCAGCCTGAACGATATAGCAAAGACCCATCACATAAAAACAAAATCAAGCTCTAAAAATTCAAAGTTTTTGCTCACCTATGTCACTTAGAAGCTTAAGATGCTATTAAAAAAAAAAAAAAAAAAAGCACTTAAGATGCTCTGAGGAAATTCTATATCCTAGCCAAGCATGGTGCACACATCCATAATCCCAGCACTGGAGAGGCTGAGACAAGAGGATCATTGGGAAACCAGACTCTGCTACAGTGAGCTCAAGGCCAGCCTGTAGCAAGACCGTGTCTCAAGACAAAACAAAAAACCCCAAAACTCAACAAAAAAGTCGTTAACGCATTTCAGTTTGGAAGCAGATACTTTATTAACTGACCAAATCATAAAAACACCACGGTAGATACCTGGAAAGGAAAAAAAGCAGGCCTATTAAACAATCTCACAGCCAAAAACTAACATTTTAGTTATGAAGTTGTAACAATCAAGTTACCCATTAAAGGACACTTGAAACTGTACCTTGAAGCTAACATGACAAAGGGACAGGGTGTTTCATTAAAGGCTCTGCAGAAGGAGTAACTAAATCAACTAATTGGTTAAGTTAAGACTCCCTTCACCAAAAAGCACTAAAAAGGATGTTTTTTTTTTTTGTTTTTGTTTTTGCTTCTCAGGTTGCCTTCAGGGTGGGTCTGGGGGATCAAACCATAGTCCCCTATGCCTGGACTGCCTGCATAGGCACTTAAACCATGGAACTAACCCAAAAGCCCCCACAGAATACCAAATAAAGTTTAAGATCCCTAACACTTGTGGGGGGTTCAGTCTGACTCTAGTATTATGACAACTTTTCTCAGGATGCAATATCTCACCTTAGTTCATCCTTCTGATAAGCCTGTTGATCTGGTCTTCCCTATTTCCAGCATCTCCACCTTCCACAAAATGGGTTGTCTTTTTCTTCATTCCACCTCGTGGAGATGATAACTTGAACGGCCACAGGAAGTTATTTGCCTCTTTGAAGCGTTTCCCTACAGTATAGATCTCATGGATCAGATCCTCCATGCAGATGATGCCATATTTACCTGAAAAATTTTTAAGATTAAACCTAAAAACTTGTAATAAAGTTAAAAAATAAGCCATGCCTTCAGTCTCAGCACTTGGGAGACAGAGGCACAAGGACCACTATGAGTTTGAGGCCAGCCTGAAGTGCATAGTGAGAATGTATCTCAGAAAGAAAGAGTCAGAAAGGCAAAGGGCAGGCTTATACTAGTTTGAGAAACGCTAAGGCTCCAATAGACCAGAAACCATTACCTTGGTCTATCAAAGGTTCTCTAAATAAGCAGAACCTTACCAAGTGATCGAGCAATCAATGAATTATCTGTCAAGGCAATTCGCTTCTTATTGATTTTGCCATAGCCACGCTTGTATATTAGTTCATTTACTGACTTCAGGTTTGGGTACCTAAAATATTAAGGACACAATCAAATTAAGGTCATTGCTTTATGTAGCCAGCTTAACCAACAAAGGATAAAGCAGTCTTACCCCCATGCAATGTATGGCTCCACAATTCTCAGCATGTTAATCGAAGCCTTGTTGAGCTTAACGAAGGTGCCATTGAAGATTTGGCGAAGACGAAGAAGCTGCAACACCTTTCGGACCTTTGGGCTCACACCATTGATACTGCCACACAAAAGGACCAAAAATTTACCTGGCTTTTATCAGATGGATCAAGGGGCTGGGGAGATAGCTCTGTGGCACAAGTGCCTGCCTGGCAAGTGCAGGGTTGTGAGTTTGAACCCCAGTCCCGCCAAAAAAAAAAAAAAAGACCTTCTTATCAGATGGATCAGAAGGCCCATTTAAATAGGTTAATAACACTTTTATGTTACAAAAATTCAAGATGATTCTTATTTGGCTTTCTGCTATTCTAGCTGGCTAAATTACTACTTCCCAAAACTTGCCTTCCCTTGAAGACTATCATTTCCACTTTGGCATACATCCCTGTTGACCAGAATGCAAATACAAACCTCTGAAAACTGCAGGGACTTGGTGCTCTGCCTGTGTTTCAGTACAGTACAAATGGGAGCTTGGGCACAGGGTCTGTCACTGAACCCTTAAAAGGAAAACCACTCCCCTTTCTCACTAATACATACAAACTGTGATTTAAACGTTTTGGGACTAGTGTTCCGAAAATAAATTTTCTAGTTTTCCCTTTAAGACCAAAATACAAGAATTGAACTTACCCCCTGATCCGGATGACAAATGCCAGTTTGGGCTCGGCAGGGACATAGAAGTTGCCAGCTTTTCTCGCCATCCTAGCCATTCGTATCTCAGTTCTGTACATCTGTCTGTACTCCTTATGATAGTGCCTGGCTTTTTCATAGATGAGCTTCCTCCTTGCCTTCCGAAGCTGAAAAACCATTGCCAGTTAATCATGTAAGCTCCCAAGCACAAGCAGCAATCCCAGTTCTTTAACCTTTCTTCAAAACTTTTTCTTTGCCACAGCAGACAGTAACATTCCTCAAAACACGTTCATTTGAAGTTGCATCATTAAGATGTTACAAGCAGCCGCTCAGCGCACTGCAGAGTCAAGCCTTGCTCTAAGAACTTTGCCTTCTCCCTCCCAACTCTAAGATCTCCTTAGGTGCAAGTACCTCCAAAGTTTACTCACCGTCTTCTGGGCAAACTTCTTTCTCAGGCGCTTTATCTTCAACTCTGCAAAATGCTTTCGCTTCTTCTGGAGGGTTTCTGGCACTGCAGGAACCTTCTTTTTCTTCTCTCTGTCATTGGCAAGCAACGTCGGCAACAGCTTAAAGCACTTCAGGGCTGTACTACTACCACTTTGTAGACCCAGTCACTTAAGATATACCTCTTGTGTGTAAAAGTAGGAAATTTTTTGTTCTTTTCAGGCCAATAACCTCTTCCAGCACACACCGCTTTACTTAAATGGCAATCATAAATATGTTACCAACCTCAAAAGTCTCAGCCTCAAAAAGCTAACAGGAAACAGCTAGAGCAAAACTGACAAAACGTAACTAGCCTCAAAGATTATTAAAAAGTACCAACTTTTAAAGGATCTCAAACTATTTCTTTTAAAATTAAGATCAAACCAACCAACCAGCATCGGGTTAAAACCTCAAGCTCCACATGTTGAAAGCAACTGCTCACTGGTAGAAGCCTGGGCCAAATGCTAGCTAAAGTCGAACACAATTTAAAAGTTCTGCCCCTCCTTGGAAAGGCCTTCCGCAGAGGGCTGGACCTCAACAAACCGGTAGGTTAAGAACATTTCGCTTTATGCCTCACTCCTAGCATTTTTAGAACCTCAACCCCAAGGCCGCCCGCCTCTCATCCTAGCCGGGGGTCCTCACTGATATCAGCAAGCGTCACAAACATATGAGCAAGTGAGAAAAGGTACGTGAGAGGGCTAAGAACGAAACAAAAAGCTTCTACTATGGACGATGGAAAAGGATTGCGGAGAGAACGATGAACCACTTACTCTACACCCTCCATGGTTCCAGTCGGAAAAGAGGAAGTTCGCGCATGCGCACTGTCCACTTAAAGATTGCGTATGGAAGGGCCCATGATTCATAGGTGTCCTAAGGAAAGCCAGAAAAGAGCCTACAATCAAGAACTCGCCTCTCAGATTCAAAATTAAGTGTTTGGGTCTCTTTCAAGAAGGAATCCTACGTAAATTTTATATGGGAAAAGTAAATGCATTGATTACAGTTCTAACCAAGTACCAAGGGTGCTGACAACCAGACTCCTTGGGGTCCTAATCTCTAGGCTGCGTTGACAGGTTGTAATTTGAGCAAATGAGCGCCTCACGGGTGCGAACTACAAATCCCGAAATGCTTCACTCCATAGAACCCTCGGCGGGAGGAAAACGCCTGACCGACTCTTTGGGCAACCACATCGCTGGTGACTCCAGCCTGGAACCTGAGCTTTAAGGAGCATGTACCAAGCGGTCAGCTGTGATTCGAATTCACAATCAGTTTTGGCTCTCCACCAGTAGTTACAGTCGCCGCACCCCTTTGCCGCGCGTCCGAGGTCCTTCTTATCACGCCTCCAGCCTGCAGGGCTGTCTTCCGCAGAGCCCGACCGCAGGCGGGGAGTCGCGAATCTCCTGGCTAACCAAAGTAGCTAGGTAGGGCAGCGCGAGGACCGGACGGCCAGGGCTCCACCGACCTCAGGGCCGGGCGGGCGAACGTAGGGACAACCACGGCAGGGGGTGTGAACCGCGAAGGGAGGTGCGACTAGGGCCGGAGCTAGGGGCCACGGCCATGCGAGAGGGGCTGCCCTGCGCGGCGGGAGGGACGGCGGGCGGGGGCCGGGGGCGGGAGCCTGGGGGTTGGGCCGGGGGCGGGGTGCGCCGGGGGCGGGGAGGCCGAACGGAGGGAGGGCCGCCGCCGATGCCGCCGCCGGCTCTTCCCGGTCGTGGGTTATATAGCGCGGAGTGTGGAGCTTGCTCAGAGCCGGCCCGGAGCGCTCCGACTGACGAGCGGTGGCGCCGCGGAGCCCGGTGCCTGAGTGTCAGCGCAGAGCGCGCGGGCAACTGCGAGCCGTTGGGCAGCGCTCGCCCGCACCCAGCGAGGCGCCCCTTCGCGGCTCTCCGGCGCCCCGCACCCCGCATTCCCACCCTGTCGCAACTTGCGTCAAGTTGACAACTCCGGCGGTGCCCGGCCGGCCGGTGCGAGCTGCGCCTCCGCCCCCTGTCCCAGCTGAGAAGGAGCCGTGGCGCGGGCTCCGCGGGCGCTCGGGCGAGGCGGCTCGGCCATGAGGGCGGCGCGCGGCGCCTAGCTCGCGGCTGTCAGTGCGGCGGCAGCGGACCGGCCGGGCGGCTCGGAACGGGCGCGCGAGCCGGGCAGGGTGGCCCTGCGCCGGCGGGAGCGGCGTTGCGCACTCCGGCGGCGGGCACCTCGGGGGCGGGCGCGGGGCGCGGGCTTTTCATCCCGGCCGCGGTGACAATCGCCCGGATCTCGGACCTGGGTTGCCCGGCGCGGGGTGGGCAAGGACACGCGTTCGGGGCTCGCGCGTGCCTCTCGACGTCGCGATGAACATCGTGGTGGAGTTCTTCGTGGTCGCTTTCAAAGTGCTCTGGGCGTTCGTGCTGGCCGCGGCGCGCTGGCTGGTGCGGCCCAAGGAGAAGAGCGTGGCCGGCCAGGTGTGCCTCATTACGGGCGCCGGCAGCGGCCTGGGCCGCCTCTTTGCGCTGGAGTTCGCCCGGCGCCGGGCGCTACTGGTGCTCTGGGACATCAACACGCAAAGCAATGAGGAGACCGCGGGCATGGTGCGCCACATCTACCGCGACCTGGAGGCGGCCGACGCCGCTGCGCTGCAAGGTAACTCGCACCCGCCCGGGCATTGTTGGGTCAACCCCATGCCCAGGAGCGCCCCGAACCCCGTCTGGCGGCCAGCCTAGCTCGAGAAAAAACAAAATTCTGCGGTCTTCCGGCAGACAAGTGGAATTTGTCCGATAATCATAGAGGACGATCACCTCTGTGCTTAGAGGGGAAGCGTGCCAACACTCGTCCTAGCCGAGAGCCTGCCTCTTTGGGGCTGGACGAGTGTTTCCTAAGCCCTGTGAGGGTAAAAAGGCAAAGGGAACTTGTTACCACTGATGGGGCTTCTAGACAATTATCTTACTCAGACTTGCATTCGGCATAATGAGAAACTCAAGCGTTTTTAGGAAGTTGTTCCTAGACTGGACTAAAGCATGTGTCTGTGTTACTGTGGCCACGACCTCTTAGATTAGGACAGCATGGATGTAGCACCGGGTGTGAGTGGAAGGATAATTACATTGTTTCATCCTTCATAAGTAAGTGCCTTAGCTTCAGACCCGGGGAGAGATGCCTGGCCTGTAGAGAAAGTGTCTGAAGCATTTCAACCTCATTGTAAATTTCTTCTAAGTTTTTGGTCACCCCTATTTGCATTTTTATGTATTAACTATCCTGAGCCCGAGACATTTTTTTAAAGCCTAAAAAGAGATTTTTGAAAGGCTAACCAACCAATAAGCAAATACTGGCCCAAGAAATCTGATGATATCTCTTGCTTTTTGGCAAAATTCATTTCCAAGGAAAACACTGACCATATGAAGATAAACTCAAGCACACTCCTCTCCTATCCTGATTGATTACTTGTTACTAGATTTGACACCTACCTTTTCAATTGTTGAAAATGTTAAAGTGTTCATTGTATGGGGGAATAGCAAATACACATTATTGTGTATTCCCTTCAAAAACCTAAAGATGAGAATGCAGTGTGGTTCCTAGCAGTGTGATTTCGGTTTATATGTGTTTCATTTGTTATGTGATAAAATTGCATGCTTACCTGTAAACTTGATTGGTAAGGATACTTCTTAGGGAAGTCAGCTATAAAACCAGTAAACTCCATTTTTCAGAGAAGTTTTATCTTATGGCTTTGGGTGAATTACACTGTTATTTAAGTTTTGACACTGCTTTGAGGATGCTCATGCTAAATATTAGGAGCTGTGTCTTGCTGCTCTACTTCCCTCCTCCAAAAAAGAGGGTATGTATAATGTGTGTGGTTCTCAGCCCTTCTCTCCATCTACACACACAGTCCCCCCAAAAAGGAATGTGTACTGTGTGTGCTACTCTCTCGGCTGAGATCAGTTCTTTGCAGGTGTCTTTAACTCCAGCAAGCTAATCCCATGTGGTCTACTTGTATTGGGCTTGTCACAATTAAGTGACTTTCCCTTAAGCAAAGTTATCCAGTAAATTGCTGTAATTCCCAAAGACTTCAGGGATTTGGGGGAAGGAAAGCAGCTGTAAGTTCAGTCATTGGCAAGCCTTATGGTGTTAGAAATCTGAAGCTCACTGTAGTATTTTTGTTTTGTGTGATCTTTGTCCTACTGATTACCAACTGACTCACTTTCTGTACCCCATTCTCTGTTCCATTTTTCCTCTCATCTGAACTTCTGAGAACAGCTGGGAATGGTGAGGAAGAAATTCTGCCCCACTGTAACTTACAGGTTTTTACCTACACCTGTGATGTAGGGAAGAGAGAAAATGTCTACCTGACAGCTGAAAGAGTCCGCAAGGAAGTTGGCGAGGTCTCGGTCCTAGTCAATAATGCTGGCGTGGTCTCTGGACATCACCTTCTGGAATGTCCTGATGAGCTCATTGAGAGAACCATGATGGTCAATTGCCATGCACACTTCTGGGTAAATATAAACATCGTTGTTTTTTATCCTTGTGCCCTGTCTCTAATGAGAAGGTTGAAAAGAGAAAACTCAGTGCCAGCATGAAAGTCACCTACATTCTTTTACCACAGTACCTCCTTCTACTGAGTTATTCCCCCATGGTGAATTACAGTGTACATATGTTGGTCACTATTAAATCACTGTTCACCCCCTCCCATTTAGTATTTCTTGAGAGGGAAGAAGACTGAACATTGTGAACTAGTTTGAAAGATTGCCATAAAAATAACAAGAGGGAGTATAAAACCCTGGGTTTGTTTATTTTACTTTCTGTTGCGTTTATAAAACATTGGTTGTTCTTATGAATTCCTAAAGTCAGGGTTTAGGCTTCCAATCTGATGCTCAGCCACATTTTAAAAAGTGCCAGAGATTCTGAGATCAGCATCTGTGGTCCATAGGGAGGGGTCAGGCCACGATGGCAGTCATTTAACGTCCATTGACTATGTCTACAGGATCCATGGCATTGCCCTGTTGGAGGACAGCCTAGGACTTTCTCAGGAGAGACAGTGCTTCTCAAATGAAAATAGAAGTCACTTCACTCAAATCAGAGGGGAAGGGGGTTGTGAGACCCTAGACACTGTTAGTGTCTAGTCATCAGAGCTACTACAGCATCTGGGAGTTGGGATTGGGTGGGGGGTCCTGCTGCTTCTGGTGCCAAAGAAAACCCAACTTTTCAGCTGAATTCTGTAAAGGTAGGTGTGAAACTCTCCTATAACTGTACACAATTTACACTGTTGACTCACTTTGACTCACTTTTTTCCCTCATAGTCTTTTCCCTTTACTTTTATTTTTATTTTTATTTTATTTATTTTTTTTTTTTTACACAGAATTTAGAAAACAACTCTTTATTACTATTCCCTTTACTTTTAAAGACAGATCCAATAAAGAAGGGGTAATGAGGACTGGGAGTGGAATGCTAGCACAGCAAGTACAGAGCCCTGGGTTTGCTGGGGTGGGTGTGAAGGGATAAGGTTTTATTTATTGGTTTTATTTGTTTATTTATTTATTCATCAGTAGATTAGTCTTCTAGTAGAATACAACAAAGAAGTGTTTCTCCTAAATAGGTCATATTAAGCCTCATTAATTTTTTAGCAATTGCTTAAAAGCTTAATCTAGTTTTAGAAGTACTTACTCAGATGTTGCTCATCCAGTATGGAACCTTTTCTCTGATCCTAGAAGATGTCTTATTTTTAAATACAAGCTTTATTTAGTTCATTTTCAAACCTCTAGAAATGAACATATAAATAACCTGAGCTAAGTCATATCTATGTTTTACATGAGTAAGGAAGTTGCTATATATAGTGTAAGGGAACATAATTATGCCTGTGGTGTGCATACAAGTAGGCGTGTGTTGTATGCAGTAGCTGTGGGGGCTGAATTAAATTTGTTGCTGCTTCTGGGTCTATAAAAATAGGCAACAAGTGTCAGAATGGTATAGGGAAAGGCTAGCTCAGCTGAATAAACTCAGCAGTACAGTTTATCAAGAGGAGTCCCTTGTGATTATAATCTGAGTAAAACAGTCATCATTTGAAATGAAAAAGAAAAGGCAAATGGTAGAAGAAAGTTTCCATATCTAAGGTTATGGTAAGGAGGAAGCAACCATAGAAATGCCAGTGGATTTTGGTCAGCAGAACAGATACACAACCATTAGTGAGTTAGTGTGAACCAATGGATGCTGGGAGTTCTTTTCCCTGGTAACTTCAGCTCTCTTTGCCCTGAGATGATGCAAGATTTCATAACTAAACTTTTACCTACACCAAGTGCTCTGAAGTTTAACTATTTGGCTACTTTCCCTGATTGTTTTGCTGACTTATAAAATTTCAAATGTAATCAGATTTTTAAGGAAATCCCAAATCTGCTAACAGGAAAGCAGCCTATCATCCTTTTCTAGAAATCCTATAAAATCAGTGCTAATTTTGAGTATATTAAAGTGCAAAAAATTATTAACCTTGGCTTTGAATATACATTAATATTCTGTGTTTCTAATGCTAGGCTCCTCTTTTTTGTGGGGGGGGCGGGGCTGGGGATTGAACTCAGGCTCTTGCTCTTGTCAGGCAAGTACTTATTCTGCTGAGCTATTTCCCCAGCCCCTTAGGCTCCTTTCTAACATGGGGAAATTGAATCAAATCTCTAATAGAAAAAAATTTATTCTGGACCTAAATACTAAGGAGGAACATACTACCATCCTAGCATCCTTATGCACTTTGAGATGTTGCTTAACCACACAATTTAGGGAGTTCTTGGAAGCCTAGACAGTAATCACGTCACTTCATATTAAAATATGGGAGGCTCCCAAATTCTCCAGCTGTTTTTCCCTTAAGCATCTAAACTTAAGAATTTATTTTTCAATATTGAGTCAGAAAATTCATTTTAGATTTGGAATTTCTGTTTTCTTGCCAGGACTTACAAACCTTTTAAGAAGTTGACATTTAGCAACTAAAATTTTTTAAAAGGCATATTACAATTTTTATAGTGATAGAGTTGGAGGCTTACATAGCATAGTTGAAAGCCACCTGAATTCAGCTTCCCCTGTAGTAGTGCTTTTTTTTTTTTTTAAGTGAAAATGTTAGTAGTGATCTTTCAAAGATGTGTTGACCTTGGCTTGTGTTATTTTTCTATCCAAAAAAAAAAATAATAATAATGACTGTGTCTTTTCCCTGTTGTCTGGGTCAAGAAGAGAAATTGCTCCATATATTTTAAAATGTAGATTAGCTGAACCAAGAGAACTCGTTCAATTATTTGAACAGATCATCTTGAACAAGATTTTTAAGTAGTAACTAACGTCTATTTTCATAGAATAGCAAATAGTATGCTAATCTTTTTTTTTTAAATGTATTTAGTACAGGGTCTATAGGGTCTCACTACACAGATCAGACTCATAATAATCCTCATTTTCAGCCTACCAAGCACTGGGATTATAATGCGTACTACTGGGCCAAGTCTTATTTGCTGTCTCAGCATGCTCCAGGGGCAGGGCTGGCACCACACGGGGGAGGGAGGAAGATCAAACTACAGTCCCTTCATCTGCCTAAGCATATGCTTTAATCCGCTGAGCTATCTGGCCAGCCTAGTATGCTAGTCTTGCCTGCCTGCCTGCCTTTCTCTCTCTCTCTCTCTCTCTCTCTCTCTCTCTCTCTCTCTCTCTTTTCTTTTCTTTTCTTTTCTTTTCTTTCTGTATACTAGTCCTGACTCAGTTAAAATTACATAATTTTATTTCCTATGGGAAATTCCTATGTCCTGTGGGCTCCATCTGAAAAGTTGTGAGTACTCCCACTTCCAGATCATGCCTCCTACATCTGTCTGCTTGGTACTCCATTCCATATGGGTATTTACAGTTCCACTGAAGTTTCTCATAAAACCTTCTGCCCTTATTCTCATCCATCCTGGCCTTCTTAGTTGTTAGAGCTACAAGGATCCTTTGAAGCCCTCTGATCCAAACTCTGTTTTCCAACTAAACTATAGTTAAATGACTTGTGGAAGCTATTAACTCTTTTTCTGTGATTTTTTTTTCAGCAGTTGTCATTCGTATTACACATTTGGTGCATAATGTGTGTTTTTTGGTGTAACTTTGTCTATATCTTGTCCAGAGTAGATGGTGTGCTGTCTGAAGGCAGTTTGCCATGTACAGAATGTCTGTTTGTTTTCTTCTATCTAGCATAGAACTAGGTTCTTGTCCCTCAATGAATATTTGATAATTTGATATTTAAGCTTCTATTTAAATATTTAGAAGATAACATAAGCAGATAACACTTATGTGGGTGGGTCTGCATTTTGTTTGTTTGTTTTTTTTTGTGTGTGTATATTTTTAGGGAAGGGTTTACAGGGTGTTCAGGGTCTCACTACTAGACCAGATTTGTAGTAGTCCGCCTGTTTACAGCCTCCCAAGAGCTGGTGTGCACCACTATGCCCAGTCCCAATTGAAGTCTTAGTGTGCCCTAGGGGCAGGGCTAGCATGGCAGGCCTGGAGATCGAACCCCTGGCCCTGCACCTGCTTGCAAGTGCTTTAATCCTCTGAGCTATTTGCCCAGCCTTTTTCACATGGGTCTGCATTGTAAACTTTCAAAGATAAGTCTCATGTTGGACTAAATGTGAAATTGATACTCCATAATGGAGCTGTTTATGTCTTCTTTTGTTTACTATACAACTTTTATGTTCTCCTGCATGTGTGTGATTTTCTATTTTTTTGTGGTACCACTAAGAAATAAACTTAGAACTTTCACATTGGACTACAGGCCCTATTCTGTTTTTGTATTTGTTTTGTTTTTTTACACTTCTTTGAGACAAAGTCTCACTAAGTTACCCAAGCTGGATTTGAATGTACAACTCCCACCACACTGTAACCTCTCAGAAAGATGGGACCATATGTGTAATGCACCACCCATAGTTTGTATGTTCATTTTTACTGTAGTGTATTAACTCTGCTTTTTGATGTGAGGCTAGGAACTTTGAGAAAGTTGCCATTGATATACTAATTTGGATTAAGTTTGGTTTTTTTGTACTGGGAATCAAACTCAGGACCTTACACTTGCCAGGTAGGTGCTTATGCCACTGAGCTATCTCCCCAGCCTTTAACTAAGTTTAAATTGAATGTATGGCAACCATTCATTTTTCCCAGTGCCTGGGTCTCAAAGAGAGGATTCTTACAGCAATTCCTTCCTTCCTTGTGTGGCATTTCTACACAGTTGAAAAGGTTTTCAGCACCTGGCACAACCATCTTTTTTGCTGTGACACTATTTGGTGTTGGTCTACTATCAGATAATCTCCCAAGAACCTTCTTTTGATCAGTCAGAAGTGTTGGATGTAGGTAGGTTTTAGCCAGCATATTCTGCTATGAAATACTCTCAGTTAGGACCAGACTGGCAGAGGTGCACAATATCATGCATTGTAGTTAACACTGTAGAAATCATTCACAGAGGCTTTCTCAGTAAAATCAAAAAGTTGAAAATAACTGTTTCCACTTTGAAGTTTGGAAACTTGTCCTGTGCTCTGTAAAGAAACTGCAGCCCCATATTTCCCCAAATAATAATAATAATAATAATAATAACTATTATTATTATTTGTATTTTAGAGAAGGGTCCACAGGATGTTCAGGGTCTTGCTACTAGATCCGACTCATAGTGATCCACCTGTTTAAAGCCCCAAGAGCTGGGATTATAGGTGCATGCCACCCACCCAGTTTCAAGTCTCAAGCCCTGGGGACAGGGCCAGTGCAGCAAGCCCGGGGATTGAACCCCTGGCCCCTGAGCCTGCTTGTAGGTGCTGTAATCCATTGAGCTATTAGGCTGGCTTCCTACCCCAAATTATTAATATTGTTTCACTTGTTAGTTTTTCAGAGAGGAACTGAACTCTTAGCTTGTTATTTCTAAAAACCAAAGCTGTATCTACAGATACTTTTTGACCATGAGTTGTATTTGGCCTTTATACTCGAGCAGCAAATTGATCCTTGATTAACCAAAAGGGGGAAGCAAAAAGCATTAACTCTAGGCCTTTTATGTCCTGAGAAATTTTTCCATGGTAAAGAACTAAATCTGTCAAGTAGCTGGTTGATAATTTACTTCTATTGATATGGTAGTCAGACAAGATAATTGGTAGTTAATTAATAGACCACTTAACTTAAAAGGTTTCTCAGTTTTAAAATACTAATTACTAAATTAGGCATTTATCTATATCCAAATGTCTAAAATCTATGTAGTTAAAATCCATCCAGGAAAACTAAAAGCCCACCAGCTAGATCTGAGTAATGTAGCACTTAAAGACATTAGTGCTATAGTTGTACCTAATATCTCATGAATGGTCGCTAATCATTAGTGTGAAGTTCTTATGTGATTTACTGGTTTTTAATTCCACCTGCCATATTTCTCTGTTATCTAGTTAGAGAAGCCTAGTTTTGTTCAGATTCTCTTTAAGATTTAGATTTTTTGGAAATCATCTCTATAATGTTTCTGTAAAATGAGTCAATATATCCTCCTCCAAACCATAATACTAAAGATTGTTTAAGACTAAATATTATGCAGGCTATCACTTTCCTATTTTAGAATAGCTATCAAACTTGGAATTCATGTGTGTGAAGTAGAACTGGTTTCTTTTTTTCTTTTTTCTTTTTTTAACTGGTTTCTATTAAGTAAATGTCATACTCATAAAAACATTTGAGCTTTAGAAATAGGCGTTGTCATGAATTGTCTTGTAAATTGACATACTTTCTTATTATTTTTTGTGATTAAAAGTTGAAAACTTGGGGCTGGGGAGATAGCTCCGAGGCACAAGTGCCTGCTGGGCAAGTGCAAGGTCGTGAGTTCGAACCCTGGTCCCACCAAAAAAAAAAAAAGTTGAAAACTTGCCAGGCGTGGTGGCTCACGCCTGTAATCCCAGCACTTGGAAGGCTGAGGCAGGAGGATCGCTGCGAGTTCAAGACCAGCCTGGGCTACAAAAGTGAGCTCAAAGCCAGCCTGAACTGCACAGTGAGACCCTGTCTCAAAAAGCCAAGAAAAAAAAAAAAAAAAAAAAGTTGAAAACTGAAGAAAACATCGCCTGATAGCACCAGTGCATGCAAATTAAGTTCATATGCTCTTTGAACTTTGAGCTTCTATACTTGATATGTGGCATAGCAGGCCCAAATTTATTACTACTAGAAATCAAAATGTACATGATAAAATGTCATTTTATGTAACTGCTGCAAGCACAGAGCTAGACAGTACCTCATGTGAAAGGCTTCCTAGCATCTCTAGTATTTGTTTTATTTATTATTTTGCATTTTAGGGAAGGGTCTACAGGGTGTTCAGGGTACAGGTGCTTTAATCTGCTGAGCTATTTGGCCAGCCCTCTAATATGTTTTTTATTATGTCTGATTATGTTGATTGTTTAGAAACCATTACTAAGAAGCAGTGCAAAAATTTCTTTTTTCTTTTTCCTTTTTTTTTGAATATAGGGCATTACCATGTAGTACAGGCTGGCTTTGAGCTCACTTATATAGTTCAGGCTGACCGCCAACTCATGTGATCCTCCTGCTTCAGCCTCCCAAACACTAGAATTATAGGTATAGGCCACCACACCTGGCAGCACAGTAATTTCTGAAGTATATGAACAAGTACAAGGGCTTCTTTATTGCTGAATCTGATATGCAGCGTGATCTTTCCACAGAAAGTAATCTGCTTGACAACCCAGGTGAAACTCAGGTGCTTTCATTTCTATGAAAAGCCACCGTTAGGTGTGTCTCCTCATCTCTCCCCTCACCTTTCCAATTGGCTCTTCTAGTTTTGTGTGCCTCAGCTGATTCTCACTGTTTATCTCTGGACAGTACAGCACAGTTGTATTGTCTGTTCTACATATTCCCTAAAATCATGTCTCAGCACTGGACTCTCCTCTGCTCTATCTCACATTCTCCAGTTAGCCATTCACCAGGCTTGAGACATCAGCATTATCTTAAGTCTTATCCTGCGTACATTCCTGGGTCACCAAATCCCAGCAGTTCTCTTGCCATTGTGTGCTTTGACTAACCCCCTTTTCCATTCCCTCTTGGAACGACTGCCTCCTTTACCTCATTAGAGCCTCCAAAAGTCTTTTTCTGTTTCCATTCTTTGCTCTTCAGCCTAGGGTTCTCTGAGTAGGTTTGCATTATTTTATATGCTTGTATAAACCCCTTGTGTAACCATACTACATACAGGGGAAGGCAACTTGTGCCTCCCAAAGCTGGTTTCCACCTGCCTTCTCAGCTCAGCACCTGTTACACCCTTGGGATAGTCTAAACTCCAGCCAAGTGGGTTCCTCACTGTTCCTGAGGGAGCCGGGTGTGCTCAGGCTTCATGCACAACCTCTGCTGGCTGTTCTGCACTTGAGTCCTCTTCTATTGGGAGACAACAAAAGCTCAATAATAGTTCAGAAAAAGCTGTATCACTACTTCTGCAAAAGAAAAACAAAATTCAAGGTATTTTCATGTTGACTTAATATCTTTGCATATTAAGGTGATGGACCCTGTATAATAGTCATCAAATTCTTGGCTCAAGGAATGACTACTTTTTGTTTGGCCAGAGTGTTTGTGCTATTTATCTTGATTCCCAGAATTAAAGTTAGTATTTGTTCTTTTCTCCCTGTTAATTTTATATCCAGAACTTTATTCATTATCTGTCCGAGCAGAAATTGATCGGTAAGTGAAGTCAAAATGGAAGCATCCTTTTATTTTATTTTATCTTTTTTGTAGTACCAGGGATTGAACTCAGGACCTTGCACTTGCCAGGCAAGCACTTACTCCACTAAGTTATCTCCCTGGTCTCCAAGGAAGCATGCTTTAATCTGTGTTTATGCTAATACTGATTGACTAGCTTTTTCAAAAAGCCTGAATGGAGAATGCTCCCAGGAGAGCCTTTGGCCATTTATTATAGGCATGGTTTGGTCACTGAGGCATGGAAAAAGAGCTACAAACCCTATGATTAAAAATATGACCACTTACATTCTCTTAATTTCTCCTTTTGCCTTAAGTGCCCCCCCCCACAAGGGTTCAAACTCGCTGCCTTGCACTTGCCAGGCAGGCACTTGTGCCATGGAGCTATCTCCTGGACCCCTACCTTAAGTTCTTTTTTTGTTTTAACTTTATTTATATTATGGCCAGCCCAGCCTGCCTGGGGGTGGGGCTGATGCAGCATGCAGTGTCGGGGATTGAACCACAGTCCCTGCAGTTGCCTAAGCTTGCCTAAGCAGGTGCTTTAGACTTCTAATCTATCTCACTGGTCCTTATGTTTGATTTTATGTTAATCATTTTTCAGATATTTGGATATATCATAGATTCCAGTGGATGGATCTAGTAGCTTTAGTGAATCTGTGTAGTGGCAATTACAAACATTACGATCAAGCAATTTAGGAACTTCACTTGTGAATTAGAAAAATTTTAAGTAAGAACCCCTTTTTTAGCCGGGTGTGGTGGTGCATGCCTGTAATCCCAGCACTTGGGAGGCTGAGGCGGGAGGATCAGTGCGAGTTCGAGACCAGCCGGGGCTACCAAAGTGAGCTCAAGGCCAGCCTGAACTGCATAGTGAGACCCTGTCTCAAAAAGACAAAAAAAAAAAAAAAAAAAACCCTTTTTTTTTGTGCAGTTCAGGCTGAACTTGAGCTCACTTTTGTAGCCCAGGATGGTCTCAAACTCACACCAATCTTCCTGCCTCAGCCTCCCAAGTGCTGGGATTACAGACGTGCGACACCACGCCCAGCTAAGAACCCCTTTCTTAATGTTTGTTTTGAGTTAAGAAATATTAATGGTAAATCACCCAGAATTTCTGCTGTTTCTTTCTAAAGCGAAGTAAGCCTCTTTCAATTGTATCATGTAGCCAGCTTGCCTCTGTGTGATCTAAATATTGGCCTATTTAGATAAATGTATAAGGAACATGTTATAATTGCTTCCTTATTTTGACAGCAAACACAGTAGAAGGCATGTGAATGCAGTACAGTCATAGTAACTGGATTTAGGAAAGCCTATTTAAACTACTGTAAATCCCGAGTACAAATTGGGCCTCCCTAATCTGAAATCTGACATGGTTGAAATTTTTCTGAGTACCAACATAATTCTACAAATGGCAAATTCCACACCTGAGCTCGTGTAATGGGATTGCAGTCAAAACAGGCACACTAAGAATACTGTATGAACTAACCTTCAGGCTATGTGTATGTGGTATATATGAAAGATAAATGAATTTCATGATTAGACTTGAGACCTATCCCCAAGATAGCTCATTATGTGTATGAAAATGTTACAGATTTCGAAACACTAGTCCCAAGCATTTTGGGTTTGGTTTGGTTTTGAAATAGGGTGTATGTAGTTCAGGATGGCTGTGAACTCATTGTGTAGCCCACACTGGCCTCAAACTCAAACAGCAATCATCTTAGCCGGGCGTAGTGGTGCACACCTGTAAATCCCAGCACTCGGGAGGCTGAGGCAGGAGGATCAGTGCGAGTTGGAGACCAGCCTGAGCTACAAAAGGGAGCTCAAGGTCAGCCTGAACTACATAGTGAGACCCTGTCTCAAAAAGACAAAAAACAAAAAAACAACAGCAAAAAAAAAAAAAAAAAAAACCCAGCAATCATCTTGCCTCAGCTTCCTAAGTGCTGGGATTATGTCATGTGCCACTACATTGGGTTGGTCCCAAGCATTTTGGATGAGATTTGCAACCTGTATTCAGTGTATCCACTCCCCCACCCCACCCTCACAAGGTGTACTATGCTGAAGTTCCACTAGGGGGTGTACTGGAAGGGTGGATTTGTATCTTATTTCCTACAAACATAGCCAGTATTTTCCTAAGAGAAAAGGCCCTTTGTAACTAATCTGGAGTATGACAAAACCTGATGGTCCTTAAGAAATAGGGAACTATTCTTTACCTTACTTGAATGAGTTAAGTTTAGTGTTTTGAGCTCTATCTCCAGGTATCAAATTTAAATTTGTTGATCTCCTTTAGTTAGTGATTTATCTCAGAAGGTAGTACAGTAAGCTATTCAAAGATCTCCTAGTTCCTATCAAGTGACCTTGAAGCTCCTGTGGGGTTGTGACCTTATGTAAATATAGTTGGAAAATAAAGGATGGATAGTTTTGAACCTTTGGAAATAGAGTAGACAGGGAGAGCATACTGCTGGTCTGTACCATGTCTTGGATACAGACTAGAGAGCATGGCCTCTGGATCTGATCATGTTTACTTTGATATACCTGGTTGACCAGTTTTGGTCACTTAGATGGGTTTATGAAGGCTTACTCATTTCTGTTGCAGAAGGCAGCTTTTCATCTGTAGGAACGCTAACATCTGTTGATAAGCTCCAGCAAGACCTGTTCTTGAATTCCTTTTTCTTTTCTACTTTATTTGTCAATTCTCTTAAAACTCAAGTTCACACCTGTCAGAGACCATTTTCCTAAATGCTCTGAAACTAAAATTAAGTGAACCACAGGGGAAAAAAATGAATATCCTCTCATAATGATCATAAAACTTTCAACACTGCAGCAAGTGCTGTTAGAATATTTAACAAGTAAGGGCAATTACTGCCAAAACCTTGAGTGCTGTCAAATTAGCCCCTTATAATGACAAGCCACTTAAAATGAATTCACATTTGGAAACAAAACATTACTTGGTCTGTAAAACTTTAAAAGATCACACAAAGATGTGTGAAAGGTGACAGTGGTGTTAACCTTTCTTTGGGGGGGTTGGAGAAATCACAAATGTTTCTCTTACCTGTTCCTTGCATAAAATATGAATTTCTTGCCTTTACTTCAAATACATTCAAGAATTTTTGAGTATTACCAAAGTTCAGCTTCTTAGTGTTATTCTAAGCAGTGGGGCTCAAAATAACACTTCCCAAATCAATGTAGCTGGGAAAATATTTGTAATGTAGCTTATGTAAACACAGGTATTTTGAGGACAAGTGAAACTTAAAATTCAAAGCCAGAATTTTCCCACCTGAAAACTGTCATTAACATACTGCCCCCTACTGATTTCTCAAATATTTTTGAAAACTGGTTCGTTTTATATAATCTCTTGGTAAAGAAACAAGTAATCAATTACTTTAAGAGTTCTATACTAATTTGTAATTTTGTACATTTGCTGAACTCTTCACTGTAATTTATAGTTAAAACATTATTCTCTTGGTGAAAAGAGGACTGAAGAACAAAATTAGGAAAAGAGATGTTATTAGAAAGGACTTTTGTCATGTCCCAGCACCATCTGGAAGAAAGGGGCAGGGTGTGTGAAGCAGCCACTCAGAACATGTTCTCATGAGTTCTTGTCATGGTCAGTTACTGGGTTTTAACCAAAAGTCTGGTCTGGTACAGGGCAGAGAGGACTGAGAGCTATGCATAGTAAGAACTGAGAACTAGAGAAACAGCTTAACCAAAAATAGATGGCACTTCTAACTAAAATAACCTACAAATAATGAGTTTTGTGTACATTTACTTTACTTTTTATGTAGCACTTAAATTTACCAAATCTTTCATAAACATTCTTATTTAGTCTCAGCAACTTAGAATTAAATTATCCACATTTGTTGCATAAGGCAACAGTCTTGAGAGAGAGAGAACATGAGACTTTATTAAGGTCACTATTAAGGAAAGAAGCTGAGACCCAGACTCTCATTCTAGAGCTCCAGGTTAGAACATGTACAAATGTTACTTACCCCACTAACATATTCAAAGCTCCTGGTACAGTAGATGTTCCCATGAGTCACTTGAAGTTTTTGACTGTGGTATATAATGTAAGAATTACTCTTCAAATGTTGAATTTTTTATTAGCATGGTTAGTTTAGCAATAACCTATTATCTCTAGCTTATTAACCCCAAGTCTGCTCTATAAATTAGACAAGCATGTAAAATTCTAGCCTGCAGAACCAAGGCCAAACTAGAACTTTATTACCAAAATCTAACAGAAGAATTATGTGCCTTTCCTATAACCCACTGTTATCTAAGAGGACCTACATCCTTAAGGATAGCACAGTACATCCTTGACCCAACTTTTTCTGTCTCTTCCTGTGTAATCATTAGGTTTGATAAATTGGACATAAAAAAAAAAGTAGTGGGCCAATGAAATAGCTCAGTGGATTAAGCACCTGGTTAGACAAGTGCCAGGACTGGGTTTCCATCCCCAGTACCACATGCCCCACTGGCCCTGGCCCTGGATGCAATGAGCCCACCACTGAGACCAACGTGGTAGCACTTGCCTATAATCCTGGCACTGAAAAGGCTGCAAATAGGAGGATCACTGCAAGTCTGAGCTGTGTAGTGAGAACCTGTACCAAGTACATAAAAAAGAAAAAAGAAATGGGCTCTTCTACAAGGACTAAGCAAGCAAAGTAAGTATTTGGTACCAAAATTTCAGGAATGGTGAGATTTTACTTGTTTTTAACTCCTAAAAACGGGTATTTTCTTACATAATAATCTGGGATCAGAATTCCAGACAGCTTTGTAAATTCTTTCTGATACGTTAATCATGGATTTTCAAAATTTTGCAGTTTTAACTGGGAGTAAAGCCTATAATCCCAACTTCTCCGGAGAAGCAAGATCACAAGGTCAAGGCTAGCCTGATCAATTTAATGAAATCTATCTCAAAGAAGAAAATGGTGCAGTTTTTTTCTAGCTGACGGCTTACCAAGTATATAGCCCAGGAATCTGACTTGTAAAGGACTGATCTAGGTGTGGCTTTCTCACAGGCTTACCAAAGTATGAAAGCTTCTATGAATCACTTGTCCAAGGAAAAGGTGGAAAATTGGAGAGGTAAAAGCAGAATCCACAATATCTTTTTTTTTTTTCTTCCATTTTGCAGGACTGTGGATTAGAATTCAGGTCCTTGTACTTGCCAGGCAAGTGCTTATTCTACTGAGCTATTTCCCTGGCCCCAGAGTCCGCAGTATCTTGACAGCTTCATAGCTTCTGTAGACAAGAGGGAAAGGAATTTGAAATTTCTTTTGAAATCTTGTACTAACAGGGAGGGGTAAAGCTAAAAAATGGATCTGATGCAAATATACACACAGTCAGTACACAGGTTTACATGGTCCTTTATACAGAGTGCTAGAGGCTCTTTACCTGGGCAGGGTAAGGGCAGTGAAATCCAAGTGAGGAGGAATCAGTGTGCCTAGGGGAAATTCATTGGAAGCCAGTGGAGGCTTGGCATAGAGAGATACCCCACGCTTATTGTAGAAGTCTTACTGTTTCTTGGCCTGTGGTCCACAGTAGCTGCATCAGCACCCTGGAAGCATGTTTGAAAGCCAGGCTTTTGGCCCCCTCCCAACGAGGATCAGGATCTGCATTTTATTGCATCCCACATGATTCCAGCCCATGTAATAGATGAGAAAGAACAGTTCTTCCACACTTTCCTTTTGTTTTCTCATTTCTCCCCTTTGTTTCTGAGCTAACCAGTGAATCTTTATTTATTTATTTATTTATTTATTTATTTTTTAAATTTTATTTTATTTTTTTTTTTTTGTCTTTTTGAGACAGGGTCTCGCTATACAGTTGAGGCTGGTCCTGAGCTCACTTTTGTAGCCCAGGTAACCAGTGAATCTTTAGAAATCTGTTAGAATAGAAAAATGTCAGATCATGTTTTCTGTTTACACGAACCTACCCTGATCTAGGGTTATCAATTTCAGACTGGACCCAGCATCTAAAAGGCTGCTCTGTACCTCACTTTTCCAAGTTAATTCCCTCACAGCCATAAGGAGAACAGCAGAAAGTTGAACCAGACAGTGAAGAACTGTGTTCTTCCTGCCCAGGACCAAAATAACTTTTGGAATTAATTTGTAGAAGGATAGGAAACATGCCCGTGTTGCTGAAAAGCCCAGTTCTAACACTGTGAGTATCTGGTATTGTTGGATGACCAGAGAAATGGTGTCCCATATATACCTGCGACACTTGAAAGTAAATGTTCTTAGTTCTCACAAATTTAATAACATTTGGGGTGGTTTAGCTAGAGTTTTAATTGATGTGGTTAGTGCTATCTTCTATGACTATTTAAAAATTATTCTTTGGCAGAATTATCTGCACTTTATATTTATCTGAGTGTGGTGGCGCATGCCTGTAATCCCAGCACTCGAGAGGCTGAGGCAGGTGGATTGCTGCAAGTTCGAGGCCAACCTGGGCTACAAAAGCGAGCTCAAGGTCAGCCTGAACTGCATAGTGAGACCCTGTCTCAAAAAGACAAAAAATAAATAATAAATAAATAAAATATACTTATTGGACGAGCAAGATGGCTCAGTGGTGTAAGGCGCTTGTTTAGGCAAACTTAACAACCACGAGGGCCATGGTTTGATCCCCAGCACTACATGCTGCACCAGCTCCACCCCCAGGGGAAGGTCAGCTGGCCATAATATAAATAAATAAATAAATATATATATATATGTATATATATACATATATATATATATGTATATGCATATGTGTATGATAGTTTAAAGGAATAGAAATGAAAATGATGAAGGTTTAAGTGAAAATGTGAATTATGATTCACTCACAACTTACACCAGCCTAGAATATATTCTTGGAAAATTATTTTGTAGAAAAGTATCATTGCAATATAAAAATTAGAGCTTTAGTCCTCAGTAACAGGAAAAAAAAGTGTAGTTTTCAGGAGTAATCTCCTGATTGTATCTAACCTGCATTCAAGTAAAAAAGTTTAATTTTTAAAATAGTAAGCCAACTGGAAAGCATAGAAGAATTTAAACTATTTGCCTTTATGAATTACAAGGGCTGATGATCATGGGGACTCAGGGCCGGGCCATTGGAGCAGAAGCAAAGGCATCTCACTACTCTGATGGCCCAAGCCCTAACTTGGCTGGCATGTGTGTTTATGCCTTGTGGAATTGTTATTGGTCACTAGAGCAGAACCAAAGACTTCAGCCCTTTGAAAAATCAGTCGGTTTTTTTTTTTTTTTTTTTTTTTTTTTTTTTTTTTTTTTTTTTTTTTTTTTTTTTTTTTTTTTTTTTTTTTTTTTTTTTTTTTTTTTTTTTTTTTTACTATTTCTGAGAAGCCACGTGAATGCAGGGCAAAACAGATTAATGACAGTCCCTTGTTTGGCAAGCCATTTGGCTATAATTTGGTGGGTTATTTTCATTATTCTATAAAGGGTTTTTAACTAGTGGGAGGAGCCTGAGCCTGAAGGAGATCATCAAACTCTCCTTTGATCATCGAGGAGCCAGTCAGAATCAGGAAAGAGCATTTTAAAAACAGTGATCAGTATTTATCATCTTGTTTAACACACTGATCCGCCAGAGTCAAGTAAAACAGAAACATTATTTTGCAGATAAGTTAGACTTTTAATAAAAAAAAAGTCTAACTTTTATGTTGAATGGCACAACCATACAACATATAAATGTCTAATGAATATTTTTACTGATCACCAAAATGCTGGCAACAGCTCTAATGGAGTCAATACCTTACTCTGAGTCATTTACAAGAGTCTTGGGCAAATAATACCTCGGTGCTACAACTTGTACTTTGAATGTAAGGTGGAAATTGAAGACAGAATTAATTCAATCCAACATTTTTTTTTAGCTAGAAATCTTTGAAAATCTCATTTTGTCTCATAAATGAGTTAAATCAGATTTGGAGCTGGGGAGATGGCTAAGCAGCCTAAGCTTCTGTCTAGCAAGTGCAAAGTCCTGAGTTCAATCTCCAGTACAAAAAAAAAAAAAAGAAAAAAATTCAGAGAGGTCAAGTAACAAAGGGCAGGTTCAGTGGTTGACATCAGGACCCAGTGGATTTTTGGATTCCAAAGGCTAATGTCCTTTCCAGACAGATCGAGTGTTGTCACCTCCTTCTGGGTAGTTCTGCATAGCGAGTCCTAAAACAAGGGAATGTTTTTGGCATCTGAGTTTCTGCCTTGGGGTAGATTCATTCCATCTCTAACAATGAGAAGACAAGTTAATGAAGCATTTATTTTTGCTGAATAACTAATGGTGTCATCATCTAGGTGTTCATTTGAAAGCCTAGCTCCTTTATTAGCTTCTTGGTTACAGAGCAACTGGAGGAGTATTCTTGTGCATGTGTGTTAAGTATTAACTGCTGATGCTGCTCAAATGTTAAGCTAGTCCCTGTAGCCTCACAATAATAATTTCATATAAAATTTTTTAATGTTTTATTCAGGCCAGGGAGATAGCTCAGTAGCATAAGTGCCTGCCTGAAAGTGCAATGTCCTGATTTAAAAAAGAATTTATATTTTATTAGTACATGTTTGCCATATATAATGATCACATTCATCATGGGGAACCTGGATGTGTACACAATATTAATTCATTTTTTCTCCATTCCCCTCCCCTCCTTTCAGGATGATAAATGTAATACTGGTACAAATTTGATTTTTTTTTTTTTAGGCAAGAGTCTACCAGGGTATTCAGGGTCTCACTGCTAGATTGGAATCACAGTGATCTGCCTGTTTACAACCTCCCAAGAGCTGGGATGATAGGGGCATGCCACCACACTAATCTCAGTTGTCCTCTCAGTGTTGCCCCAGGGGTTGGGGCTGAGGGCAGGGCCAGGCGGGACCAAACTGGCCCCTGCACCTGCTTGCAGGCACTTTAATCTGCTGAGCTATTTGGCTGGCCCTACATGTTTGATTCTTATGATGTATCCTATGTTGTCTTATATTTAGGCAGAATATTTTTTCTCAATCTGACAGAAGATAAGGTAAACATTTTGTTAACTCAGTAGCTCCAGACTTCAGTATTTTGGAGCTCCAGACTGCAGTATCTTGGAGCTCTATTGCATAATTGGCCAGGAGACCTTTCTGCCTTTGCAACATTCCTAAGTAGAAAAGTGAACAAAAGCTGTTATGCAGCTACATGAATTTCAGAATGTCTCATATGAAACTGCAGCTAAAATGATTGAAGTCAGTATATTAGTAGGAAATCTTTAGGCTTTATCACCCAACTTAAGAGAATTTTATAGGTCCAGGAACATAGCTCAGTGGCACAAGTGCCTGTCTGGCAAGCACAAGATCTTAAGTTTAATTCCCTATTTAAAAAAAAAAAAAAAAAGCTAAGCCGGGTGTGGTGGCGCACGCCTGTGATCCCAGCACTTGGAAGGCTGAAGCAGGAGGATCGATGTGAGTTCAAGACCAGCCTGGGCTACAAAAGTGAGCTCAAGGCCAGCCTGAACTACATAGCAAGGCCCTGTCTCAAAATACAAAAACAAAACAAAACAAAAAGTTAGTTTTATAGTGAAGATTACTGTTTTTTAAATAACACTGTTGAGACTGGGTGTGGTTGAGGCCAGGATGTGGGGCCCTACTCCTATGATCCCAGGCTTGCCTGTAATTCCAGCACAGGAGGCTAAGGCAGAAGGATCACTATGAGTTTGAGACCAGTCTGACTGCATAGTGAGACCCTGTCAAAAGTGGGAAGAAAAGAAAGAAGGAAAAGAAAAGAAAAACTGCTGTTCATGGTCAAAATGAATTTTCTAATCTTTAGTTATTCGTTTTGTTTGAGATGAGGTCTTTCTGTGTAGTTCAGGCTGTTCTTGAACTCACAGTGATCCTCCCTATCACCCCTTTAATAAAATTTATTACATAGGAGCCATGACTGAGTGCTCAGAGAAGAGTTCCACCAGATGTCATTTTAGCCTTATAAATGAGCAAGTGTATATTCTGTGATTCTGGTAACGATAAGTTACTGTGGCAGTAACACAGGCAGACGAGACAAAAAAGGCAAAGTTGTTTGCAATGGAGGGCACTGTGGGCATTTCTGGTTTGCTGTTCTTTATTCAGTGGAATCTTGATTGTATTCAACATAATTTATTGTTCTTTTAGGAAATCTTTCTGTCTGTCTGTCTGTCTTTCTTTCTTTCTTTCTTTCTTTTGTTACAGGGTCTCACTACACAGTTCAGACTCATAGTGATGCTCCTATCTCAGCCTCCCCAGCACTGGGATTACAGACATGTGCCACCAGCCTGGTTTCTGGGCATAGTACTGTGGATCAAACCTAGGTCCTTTCACTTTCCAGGCAGGTGCTTAGACTGACAAGCTATCTCCCCAGCCTGGAAATGCATCTGTTCCTTGGTAACTCAAAAAGAGATAAGTACTTGTAAGGGCCAGGTATGTAGCTTAGCACTGTGGCATCTGCCTGGCAAACACAAGGTCCTGAGTTCAATTTGCAGTACCCCCCAAATTCTTACAGAACATAGATTTTTTTTTTTTTTTTAATTGATCACAGAAGGGCTGGGAAGATAGTTCAGTGGCATAAAGGCCTTCCTGGCAAGCACAAGGTCCTGAGTTCGATCCCTGGTACTGGAAAAAAAAAAAAATTGACCAGCATAATTGACAGTTATGCAAGTGTACAAAAATGCAAAATGGAGGCCTTTTTCTATTCTAAGAAATTAACTTTGCTTTTCCTTTTGTACCTGTGAACTTGGGAATGCTAACAAATATGGAAAACACATTCTAAGTATTTTACCCACACCAAAGTTTCAAAAGCCAGACTGCCAGATACCACATTTCTCCACTTTTCTATTGTTTAACCTTTAGTTAATTTATCCTGACACTGCAGCTGCAGGCCACACACTACATAGTCTATCATTAAGAGCACCAAGAGTGTCTGGAGGGTGGAACTGTTGGAAGTTAATTTGGCGTAAAACTAACCCGTTCAAAGGTTTCTCAAGCTATGACATGTCATGTCTGTGTGCATCCACTTACACTTCTATTTAAGATCTTGCTTATACTGTAAATGTGACCTTTATAGTTATCTTTCAGAGTACCCAGTGCTTTGAAGAGGAACCCTAAGGAACTATGCAGGTGTTAGACTTGTGAAGCATGTCTCAGGAATGTCAGTTTCCATTTGAATACCTTTCTTTTTTTCCTTATTAGTCACACAGCAACTCTGTCAGCTGGTAGATTATGGGCCTGGAGGCTCATGGTACAAGTAAGCACAAGTAATCAAAGTTCTAATTTCATACTTTAAGTCAGAATCCAGTTATTAAGAATTTCTTTTGGTTTTTTTGTTTTTGCAATAAGAAAACCCTAAAACCTTCAAACTCCTGAGTTTTCTTCATTCAAATATGGGTTACTGACATTAAGGCTATCTAAATCAAGTCACTCAGATATTCCTGATGAAGAAGTAGATTCTTCTGTTTCGTAGATGTTTGAATAAGATAATGTAACATTGGGTTACAATTCTGACTTCAGTTGATCATCTAGCAACCCTTACCAGCCATCATGCATACCAACTAACTTGAGACTAATCAAATGTACCACCTGTAGAAATCCTATCACTAGTTGCTAACTGATCTAAGTAGTACCTCCTTATGATTGATCTAACACTACAATCCTGTTGGTCAGCGATCCTCTCAGTTGTCACTTTCAGATTCGGCATGTAGCATATGTGTAAATTTGTACTTAAGCCATTGAGTGTATGTTTCACACTTGCCCTTTATGTTCTTCTAGTGACTCTTTGAGACAAAGTTAAAAATCATGAACCTTAGCTTGAACTGACTGGTGTCATGGCAACTAATACTTCACCTTTTGCTGGTCCCCAACTCATACATGCTACAATATTTGTGCACATTAATAATTCATTGCAAAGTGCCAGGTTTCTTTGTGCTGTCAAGTTGTGTCAAGGACAGAATATGCTGTGCTATCTCAGATGTCATTACCAGACTGTTGAGGGCAAGAGTAATTAGAAAGGAAAACTAGTCAGGTTACTTGGGAAAATTCCTGAAAATATGATGCTTCCAATCACCTATTTATAACATTTTTTTTCCTTGCAAAGTAAGGAATGGAATTAGTGATGTTCACAGTGTACTTAATAATGTATTCCACACCTAAGCAGGAGTTTTCTGTGGAAATAATGCACAGGCTGTCATTGTTCCACATCCATTCAGGCAACAGGAAAATAGTGAACAGTCTTGGTATACAGTCATATTCTATAGGTTCCAGCAGACCTCTGAGCATAGGCTTAAAAAGGACCCCAAGTGATCCTAATGTGAATGCTCATTTCTTAGGCTTGCCTTTCTCTGTATAGAGTAGGACCCAAGTAAGTGAGGTGAGCTTTGAAAAACAAGAATTCTGGGTTCCAAGGCTGATTATGTGGCCTTGAGTTACTTTACTTACTGGCTTCCTCAATAGCTTATTCGTTATTGATATTATCACAAGTTGTTGTGGAACTGTACTATATAAGATTTTTTACTTTACTTATTTTTTCTTCTATGTACTATATAAGATTGATAAGCCTTTCTGAGTAAAAAATAGAAACTTTTATCTTGAAATATACAATATGCAGACATTCTGTGAAAGGTCAAATTTATCTCTGATTAGGCAAATAAATTATATACCTTAAATTGAATATTAACCTCCTACTACTTTAAAAATTAAGGAAATGGGCCAGCTTGGTAGTTCAGTGAACTAAAGCACCTGCCTAGGCAGAGCACAGTGGCCAAGTTTTGATACTCGGCATGCTGTGCTAGCCTCGCCCCTCAGGTGTGTTGAGATGGCAATTGAGACTAGGCATGACAACCTTCATCTGTAAGCCCAGTGCTTAGGAGGCTGAAAACAAGAGAATCACTACAAGTCTGATCTATGTAGTGAGACCCTGTAGACCCTATCCTAAATACAAATAGATTAATTAATTTAAAAAGTAAACATTTAAGGAATAACTCCATCTTCAAAGTAAGCTTCACATTAAGACTGACAGACCAACTTATGTTGTACTTTAGTTACTAAAGATGAAACATTTCCCTGAATACTGAACTATTCCCATTATACTTGAAAATACTTTCATTGATACAACCATATTTTGATTCTTTCTTTTTCATTTTCTTTTTTCCTTTAAATACAAAGCTCCTACCTTAATTCCCCACCATACAACTTGGGGTGCTGGTGTAACATAGGAATAGAATCAGATGCAAGTTACAGTTTTTAGAATATACAGCTATAGTACTCTTTTTATACAAGAGATAAACTGGAACTGGTTTACTTCTTCTTCTTCTTCTTTTTTTTTTTTTTTTCTTCAGTACCAGGGATTGAACTGCTGGTTTACATTTGATATCCTGACTTAGCCAAACTTAAGTGCTAGAGAGTATAAGTTCAGCTTCAAAACAGGAATTGAAACTCTTATTTTTTTTTTACCCATTACAATACTGACATATGAGAACCAGGTGTGGTAGTGCATACCTGTAATCCCAGCACTTGGGAGAGGCTGAGGCAAGAGGATCAGTGTGAGTTCAAGACCAGCCTGGGCTACAAAAGTGAGCTCAAGGCCAGCCTGAACTGCACAGCGAGACCCTGTCTCAAAAAGACAGGGGGGAAAAAAAAAATACTGGCATATGGTAGATGTTTAACAATTACTTGGATGGGTATGTTAGCAGTACTAGCAGGAGAGGGGACAACAATCAGTTTCTAAACCTTGCAACAAATCAAACATAAAGTACAACTTGGAATGTGTTAATCTTCCATCACATTCCTTTATATGTTGCTTGGTATCTGGGTTGGTCTTTTAACACTCGCACGCAGCACCATAACACATAAATTTGGTGAATTCATTAGAAACTAACCTACTTTGTGTCTTGAGTTTCTAGTCAGCCAGCTTCCAGCTGAAGTTAGAGTGGACACTGGCCACCACATAAGCAGGTCAGTCATTCAGATTTGTCTAGTAGGCAAGTAGCACATTCTTAATATTATTTGGATTGCTTATAGTTTCTTAGGGTTTAGTAATAAGTCCTTGTAATATAGATGTCATCCCAATTTACAGTGGTTCAGTGTAGGAGTTTTTTTTGTTTGTTTTGTTTTGTTTCTCGTCTTTTTGAGACAGGGTGTCATTATGCAGTTCAGGCTGGTTTTGAGCTCACTTTTTGTGACCTAGGCTGGTCTTGAACTCGCACCGACCCTTCTGCCTCAGCCTCCCAAGACGGCCAGGGAGATAGCTCAGTAGAATAAGCACTTGCCTGGCAAGCACAGAATCCTGAGTTCAATCCCCAGTGCCAAAAAACTAAACAAAACAATGTATCAACTAAGAAAAAGTTTCCATATAGTAAAGAATTACTAAGAATGAAACTGTGATGTTACTTTATTTCAATTCTGTTGTATAATAGTTATATATAAGTTACAGAGTCTGAAATTAAAATTTATAATGACTTAAAGTACCAGTTCGTTGGGGGCCCGGCAGGATGGCTCAGTGGTCTATAGCACATGCTGCGCCAGCCCTGCCCTCAGGGCAGGCTGAGCTGGCCATAAAAAATAAATAAACAAACAAACAAACGTTCTGAAACAAGAAAAATAAAATAAAATAAAATAATTCTTAAAAAAAAAAGTACCAGTTCTTGACATTTTTAGATATCAGGAACGCCAGAATAGTGATCACTGTGATAATTGCCTATTTTGCTCTATTATTGTTTTGCACTACAAAGAAACACAGGTTGACATGTGTATCTTTCCTCTTAGCAATGTGATGAGCACATGCGATAGCAAGAGGTATGCTTAGCCATATATGGTGGTACATGCGTGCCTGGAGAGAGGCAGGAGGATTACAAGTTTGAGTTCAACCTAGGAAGCTTACTAACTTACTAAAAACTCTGGCTGGGGAGATAGCTCAGTGGTCTAAGCACCTGCCTGGCAAGTGCAAGGACCCAGGCTTGATCCCAGGTATGCATGCTGTGCTGGCCCCGTGTCAAGTCAGCCACCAAAACCAAGTGTGATGGTACATGCCTGTAATCCCAGCACTGCGGAGGCTAAAACAGGAGCATCACTATGAGTCTGAGCTGTGTCGTAAGACCCTGTACCAAATAGATAAATTAAAGATTTTTTAAAAATAAAAATAAATAAGAAAAATAACTGTCTCAAAATAAGAAATTAAAATTTTTTTTTCAAAAGAAGCTCTAGGTTCAATCCTCAGTATCACTAAAAATAAGTGTTTACTGACTGTTTTGTAGCACCTGTCACTATATAACTAATGATTCTGCCTTAATGTTTAGATGCCTCACCTGTATCTTCCAGGGACCACTGGACAAATAAGTACAAAATAGTGAAAATTAAAGCATCATAAAATGACTGGTACTAACTATACATCTTAACTGAAAAGTCAAGTTGGTGTAGAATAATATTAGGTAATGTAGTCTGGAAATGTGACTCAGTGTACAGTGCATGCTTAGCATGTACAAAGGCCCAGACTCAACTCCCAGCACCAGTGATGATGGTGATGATGATAATGGCTTAGCATTCTTCTTTTAAAAAGTAATTATTAGGGACTCCAGGGATAAATTTGACCTGGAATGCATAAAAGACTGTAAATGTATGAGTAATATAGTTGGCTTATATAGGAAGGAATGTTAGTAGATTGGCATAGATAAAAACACACAGGTAAGAAGCTGCACAGCATGGATTCTTACAAGAAGATTTGGACAAATATCGTGTGTTAGAGGATGGGGAGACACCAAACAGACTTAGGAAGATCTTAAGACATTTACAAAGATTTATAGCTATTTCATGGTTTGTTTGTTTGTTTGTTTTTCTGTTTTGTTTTATTATTATGGCCTGCTCAGCCTGCCCTGGGGGTGGGGCTGGAACAGCATGCGGTGCAGGGAATTGAACCTCGGTCCCTGTGCTTGCTTGCTTGCTTGCTTGCTTGCTTGCTTGCTTGCTTGCTTGCTTGCTTGCTTGCTTGCTTGCTTGCTT
>PVJA010022870.1:0-27732 GCA_004027025.1 Myocastor coypus
CAGGAAAGAATATACTTCCGTTTGGACTAAGAGGAAGCAGATACATATACAATCAAAGGTTTTGCAATTGCAGTGTGCCACCAGTGAAGCTTGTGACGTTGGAGGCTATTGAATCTAAGCCTCCTAAAGCTCATCTCACCAATCTAGCTCTGCGTTCCATGCATTGTAATTAAGGATTTTTTTTTTTTTTCCCTTGCTGGGTGGTCAAGGGCAAGTCGAAGCAAGACCTGTATAACAAAACATTCTTTTTTTTTTTTTTTTTTTTTTGTATCTTCCAGGGTCAAATCCCCTCGGTAATTTCTTTTGATGTGCAAAAATCTTTCAATAAGATGAAATCCCAGTTGTTGATTCTTTGAACTATTTTCCATTCAGCTTGGTTTCTGTTCATTGTTGTGTTGTTCTGTGTCAGTGCCAAAAGAAACAAAGAGAAGACCTGATGAAGGTAGCTCAGGGGACGCAATGACATCTGTCTCTGTCTCTCTATCTCTGTCTGTCTCTCTGTCTCTCTGTCTCTCTGTCTCTGTCTCTGTCTCTCTCTCTCTCTCTCTCTCTCTCTCTCTCTCTCTCTCTCTCTCTGGGAGCCCCAAACTCTAGAAGCATCTCCTTTTTTATTTAGGTCACACAATAGAAGATTAACAGGGTGGAGAGGGGATCACCAACGTCCCAAGTAAGAGTGGAGACATCAATCAGGATTAAGCTGTCACACCTTTTTTAGATCCTAGTCTTCTAAGATCCCTAAGTAAGCCGGGCGTGGTGGCTCACGCCTGTAATCCCAGCACTCGGGAGGCTGAGGCAGGAGGATCAGTGTGAGTTCAAGACCAGCCTGGGCTACAAAAGTGAGCTCAGGACCAGCCTGAACTACATAGCGAGACCCTGTCTCAAAAAGACAAAAAAAAAAAAAAAATCCCTAAGTAACAGATTACAAACCACCCTAAACTTTGTTTATTGTTCTTCGCTTCTTTAAGATGCTAGTTTCTAATCTCTACAGTTCATGAACTCTCTGAATACTCCTATGTCTTGAAGATTTCTACTACATTCTCCTCCAGTAGGTTGAGGGTTGCTGTTTTAATATTGACATCTTTGATCCATTTTGACTTTAGTTTAGTGCATGGTGACAGACATGGGTCTAGTTTTAGTCCTCAGCATATAGAGAACCAGTTTTTTTCAGCATCATTTATTAAAGAAAAAACCTAAATTTTTAATTATTATATTCTGTTAACTGTTAATGTTACTTAATATCTTCATCACAAACCAATGCCTGGTATAATTTTCTACATTTTATGGATTGGAGTATCCAGTATCCAATGAGACTCAAGCTCAAATCCAATTTTCTCCAAACCATGTTCTTTTTGCTTTGCCATTACACATAATGTTAGGGTTGGCATTTCCTCAGATAAACACTGGCTGGTGATGTAACTCAGTGGTACATGCTTTGTATGCCTGAGATTAACCTCCAGCAGCTCACTGTAAGTCCATACATACACATTCAATGTAGAAAAATACCTATATCTCTGTGCCACAAGATTTTAGCCTTCACCTTAGCCTTATTTTTTTGTACTAGAAGTCAAACTCATGAGCTTGTGCTTGCCAGGCAGGTACTGCGCACTAAGCTATGTCCCCAGCCCCCTTCTGGCTTATTCATAACAAGTATAAGTTCACATAAGGTATGCGCTTCAAATATGAAAGAACATAGAGTTGATATTCATAATCAATATGTTGATTTATATCATGAATTATAAATAAAAAATCATTTCAGAAAACTGGAAAGATGGATCAAAAGAGCAAAAATTAAATTTACTCACTATATATCTGTTGTATAATTGTCCTACAAAAGGTAAGCACAGTGCCAGGGAGATAGCTCGATGGTCTAAGCTCCTGCCTGGCAAGCACAAGAACCCAGGCTCAGTGCTCGGTACCATATGCAGTGCTGGCCCCAAAACCCCAGGCATGTACCTTGTCAGCTGCAAAACCAGACATGGTGGTGCACACTTGTAGTATCAGTGTGGAGAGGCTGACACAGGAGGATCACTACAAATCTGAGCTGTGTAGAAAGCCCCTGTACCAGCTAAATAAATAAATAAATAAATAAATAAATAAATGTTAATTACAATGTATGGAACAAACAAGGAACCTAGAATTTACAGTACTTTTGCATAACTCAAACAAACCAATTCAAGAAAAAGATTTTTCTAAGAAGATAGTGGAGGTTTATAAAATCTATTTGCAAACAGTATAGCTAGATCTAACAGAAAGAAGAAAATCATCATCTAGCTGTTCTTTCTGAACTTACTTCTCTGTGGATATATGTTCAGTTCTCCTGGGAGACCAGATTTCACTGTAATCCTGTCAGATTTTACTTAGATAGCAAAGGGAATATTCCAGTCCAAATCATGCAAAGTTTTATAGCTCTAGTAACAAATAATTTCTGTACCTCCACTCCAAATTGATAAGCTTGGTATCTACCCAGATTCAATGAACCATTGTCAGGGAAAAGATGTATATATTTATATGCACTGCCCATAGAGGGGTGATTGGATGAAACAAATCCCAAAGGTGAAAAATTACTTCCAACTCCCAATAACTGAGTAGCATGGTAGAGTCGCTGAATCGCACGCAACTATTATAGATGAGTAGAAACCAGATGAATCTAATAATAGTCCGACAAGGTAATATTTAAATCACATTTGAAGAGACACAGAAAAATATAAATAATGAACCAAAACAAGAAGAATAATAAGACTAAGGGAATCTGAAGCAATATTGTATGAAGAATAAAGATGTCCTTTGCAGAAACTAGGCATATTTGAAACTATATCTTTAAAAAGAGAACCAGCTTATTCTCGAGTTTTTAGAAAAATATATATGATGTGAAATACTCAATCTAGCATATCTAAACATAGAACAGACAAAGTCAAGGGATCGCTGCACTTCTGTCCCTCCACATCAACCCCATTCCTGAGATCCTGAGTGATGCTGAGTTGGTCGAATGTTTGTTTTCCCATTGGAGTATTTAACCTACTTAGTAAATGTCCACGCATCTTGCCACCAGGGGGCAATGTGTGCACTATATTTAAAAAATTGTGGCTCATTCCCTTCTCAAGTATCCTTATACATGGTGTATATACCTGCATTTCTGCTGTCTCTGATAGTGGGGAATACTTTTTGACCTCTAAAGTAAACATAAAAAAGTTACAATAATACATGTCTCCTCTGATCAACTAACCTTTATTCTAAAATCCTTTGCCAGAGACCTACGTGAGCTCCAGTTTCAACAACAGTGAAGAACCAGCAGATTCCTTTGGTGATTTTGTGGCTTCAGCTGAGCTGCCAGCTGGGTGCTTTCTGTATGTGAGAAGAAGTAAGCTAAAGGGGGACATTTTTTCAACATTCTGAGGAGGGGAGAGACGGTACTCCAAACATCTAACCAGAAGAACTCTCTAGCAAATGTGTAATGGAAAGAAATGTATAGCAATGCTTGAATGACACAGTCTAGTGTTTAGTGATAACTTCACAAAAGGAGTAGTGGGAAAGAGGAAGTAGAGCCAAGTCCTTGGTACCTGAGTGCCCCAGAAGTAGCATTTATTATAAGCAGCAGCAGTTATTAGACAAGAGTGATCACCTTACACTGGTTGCAGCAGAAACCAGGAGGACGCATTGTCTCTTTGTTTACACTGAGCTTAGAGATGAAGGAGATTGGCAGAGTAACTGCCTCAATAAACATAGAAGAAAGACATGACTCCTTGCACATCTCAGCTCCCCAGCCCAGAGATTCTACCAGCTACTTCTGTGCAGTGGGGCACAGTGCTCCCCACACACCTGGAGCTTGTACCCAAACCCTAACATCAGCTCTTTGACTTTTCAGATGTGTCTGTTTCTATCTTTAGAGATAACATGAGCTTGTCTAAGTTTCTGAAATGCGACCCTCTCCCCTTACAGACCATCTATAATCTTGGTGTCACTCCCCAGGTATATTAAATAGAATGATCTGTGATTATTAAACTAGAAATACAACATACAGATTCTAGAGTCAAATTGCCATGGTATAAAAAATTCCTGATTCTGTCACTCAACCAGATGGTCTTAACTACATGATTCAGTTTGTTTCTCAGTTTTCCTTAACTACAAAAGCAAATAGCATTGACCACAGCAGCAACCTCTGATTGTGGAGATTGTAGGAAGCAATATGCAAAGTACCTAACAGTATACAACGTATTTTATTGCATTGGGTTTAATTCCACCAGTTTGCTAATATACATGTGTTACTATCCCAAATCTTGAGAGAAGAAAATAGAATGAAAACAATAAGTACTTAATCATTTTAGTTTTCAATTTTCTAAATATGTGCTGGAGCTGACCTTTTAGATAGTATGTAAAAGCAAGAAAACAGAACTACTTTAGGAGGTTGGTTCAGTAGTGTGCTTTGTGCCATGGAGTTCAGAGAACAGAATACCGCAGTGGAAAGAGGGGCACAGAGACTGGAAGAGGATACCTCCAGAGGTAGTGGAGAGCTCTCCTGGGCATGCAGGTGCCAACTACCCCAGGAAGGGAAGCACTGTCCAAGAGACTTAAGAGAACAGTGCCCCTTCAAGCACATCTAGAACTCAGACAGGAGACTGCAGCTTAGCCTCGTATTCCTCAGTTCTCCCTACTGCACAACTTCCTAGCTCCAGTCATTAATCATTGTTGGCCATTTTCAAAGAATTTTTCATATAAATATTTGGGAAATAGACCTGTCTGCTTTAGATAATGAGTAAAAACAAAAATAAATGTCATCCATATGGCATAACAAACCAGTTATTGGTAAACTTAATTGTCTTTTTTCTTTTATCAATAGTGCAATCACCTTTAAAAATTAGTTTTCATTTATCATCCCTAAATTCGCTTATGCATAATGTGACATTATAATAAATTCTCACCAAGCTGACACTTGTAAGAATGAGGCTTTGATGTGATGGAAAGCCCCTATGCTTTTCAACTTCAGACCTCAGTTTTGCTGCTTTAATGATCTAATCCATTTCACTATCTGTTATAATGCTTTCAATACTTTCACTATACTTTCTTTCATTTTTTTTATCAACTAAGACTAAGAATTACTAATTCTTACAACTTTTTGTTATCCCCATAAGCCATCTGTGTTGTTACATCTCTCTGAGAAAACTTTTTTTACTTTAAGGAACAACTGTCATGGCTCCCACGGATTCAAACATCACCCCAACCTTGATTATTCTATGTGCTATGGATCCTGCCTTCCCAGAGTTCCCTGTGGAACTCTGATGAACAGCTCTACTTCCCATGCTTCCTTGTAGCTAACATGCATCCCTATGGTCTGCTGAATCTTTGCTTGAGAAATGAACAACACAAAGAACAAACTAAGCAGGGCCATTCTTGTCTTGTTTTTTGTTTTGGGGATGTGGGGGCTGCATGGTCTGAGATTGGCAGCAGTAACTTGACTGGAACAGAGCAGTAACTTCTCATTTAGGCCAGCATAGCTGTGTGTTCTCTGGCTGGTACACTGAGGCAACTCTAACTGGGATAGAGCAGCCACGTCCTTCCTGGCCTACTTATATGGATGACTGAAATTGCCAATCCTCCTAGAGGTTTTCTCCAGCTAGCCTAATGATGCTGCAAACCAGCTGTGTCCTTTCCCAAAGCCCTACCTGCTTAGACTAGAGACAGTGTTTTCCTCTTCCTTTCATGTCACTTCATGGTCCTGCCTCTCACAGGGTGTTCTGAGGCCCCTGTGACTTGTTCCAAAGTTCAAACTAAATCCAAGCCATTGAACCTTTCAATTGCCCCATTCTAGGCTCATCTCATCGAGCAACAGTTCACAAGAGTTTACTGTGACTTCTAGTTTCTTTGTCTGGAAAAAAAAAAGAACCATATGATGAATTGCCTTGGTCATTTTCTCATTGCTGGAGTGACGCCCAAGTGAAGTGAATAACTTCACTTGACCTTAGCCAAAAAGCCACCGACAACCACAACTTAGAGGAGACAGCTATTCTGGCTCATGGCTTCAGTCTGTACTAGGCCAGCTTCATGCAGACAGAGTGGCCTAGGACATGCACGGGAAATCCACACACCATGGCAAGCAGGAGTCCCAGCCCCGGGTACCACCTCTTCCAGCCAGATCCTACCCCTTAACAGCACATCCAGTTTTGAACTTTTCCATAGATTAATTTGTTGGTGGGTAAGAGTGGCCCAAGGTCCAATCTCCTGCCAAACGCCCAGAATCTGAACACCTGAACTTCAGGACTGGGGGATGCTCTAGATTTAAACCATAACAAAAAGAAAGCCAATCTTGATGAATTACCCAAAATGCATGATGAGATGAAAGCACAGTGGCCCTCAGAAAAGAGCCTTCATTTGCTACCCACGCCAGCATGAAATAAGCCAGGAACTTAACAGAGGCTTCTTCCTTTTGAATGTTTCTTCACAACTTCCCTGTGTGTATCCATGAAGCTTCTTTTAAAACCTCAGATCCTAGTAAGGGCCTTAGATTAAAGAGCCACTGAATCTCAAGTTTAATTAAGGAACATTTTCCTTATTTAGCAGGAATGGAGAAGCAGACCAAAGACTGAATTCAGAACTTACATCATGTCATTCTTACAAACTCAAATCAAATTAGTGTTTCCAATTAATTGGGTAGTATCTTCTCTTCGTTAAATCTTAGATTGAGAGTCACTTTATCAATAAAACTTTCTTATCCTCCAATCTAAATTTGTTTCTGTTTGTTTATAAAAACCCTTTGTAGGCCTTATCATAACTTTTATGTATTTCTGTGAGACTGTCCGTGTAATATCTGTCTTTTCTATTAACTTCTAAGCTCCATTAAATTGCCTTAGGTTCAAAATAATCTATGAATCTATCACACACACACACACACACACACACACACAAAGTGTGATATATGTTGTTGAATGAATTTTAAGCATCAGGTATGTGTCTTTGACCCGCACGCCCATCAGCACATGGGTTCTCACCTGGGGAAGGAGCAGGGATTAAGACAAAGGCAGGGCAAGAGACATGAGAAATGGAGACAAGACAGGATTCTGATCAAGTCTCGTTTATTGAAGAAGTGAACGGGGTTTAAGTAAAGGTAGCAGGGGAAATGGAATCTTTGTCAGTGGTTACCTTGCAACCAGGGAAGGTCTTAAGACCCAAGGAATGCTCTTGTTTCAGCATTACAATAGAGGCTCTCACAAGGCGACTCCCCACATGCCTTACTCCATATTAGGCTGTCCCTCAAATGTGGAATATTCCCAGTAATACATTCCATAACTTTTATGTCTTACATCTATATTTTATTTATTTACTTATTATATTTTAGGGATAGGTCTACAGGGTGTTCAGGGTCTCACTGCTAGATCAGATTTGGCGTGAGCTGCCTGCTTATAACCTCCCAAGAGCTGGGGTATGAGTGTACGCCACCACGCACAGTCTCAATTACCAGCTCAGCACACCCCAGGGGCAGGGCCAGCACAGCAGGCCTGGAGTACAGAACCCCTGGCCCCTGAGCCTGCTCACAGGTACTTTAAGCCACTGAACGATTTGGCCAGCCCTATGTCTTATATCTAGATGTTCCCCAAACCTGATGGTAGAGCTTTCACAAGGTAACTGGCTCCTGGGGTGAGATACTCATCAGTAGGTTAGTCCATAGATTAGTCTACTAATGATGAGTTCACACTAACTAAATGTAATGTTAGGGGTTGAACTGTTCTAAGTACTGGGTCACTGAAAATGTAGTCTTCAAGAGCATAACTGCATCACTTCTCCCTTAATCTCTCTGTCTCTCTCTGTCTCTCTCCCTCCCTCTCTCCTTTACTCCCTCCCACTTTCTAATGCTCCTCCCTCCTACTGCCACTGAACCATGAGCTATTTCTCCTCCGCCATACCCCTTTGCCACCCTACCCTGCCCAGAGACAGCTGACTATAGACTAATACCTCTACAAACTGTGAGCTAAATTAAACCTTTCCTCCTTACAGTTGTGGGTGCCAGGCGATGTATCTCACCAAGGAGAAAGTAACTGTCATAGTTTAGGGTTTTGCAAGGTTAAAAACACAACACAGGTGAAAAAAAGTCTCTGTTACCTTTCACTCATTGCTGGGACAAATATCTGATACTCAAAATGAAGGAAGAAAAGGTTTATTTAACTCACAGTTAGTGGAGGTTTCGGTGCATAGGCAAAGGGCAGCAGTTCATGGCAGCAGAAAACAATGAAGAGCAGAGAGGAGTAGCAGCTGTGGCATCCATCAAGCCTCTCTCTTCCTCATACACTGACTATGAAGTCCAGCACTCCACCACGAAGCTCAGTGCTCCTCTGAAGTAAAGTGGCAGCAAAAATCAAGTTCCTCTAAAGTGGCACAGCTGCAAAGCGGTGCGATGAAGACCAGGACTTCTCCAAGGAACGGGGAAGGGGTGTGGCCAGCATAAGCTTTCCTCAACTCCTTCCACGTGCTTTTCAATCACGCCCCAGGACACACACCCCTCGCCCCCCGCAAGGGCAGGGCCCCATTCTGGAAGATGCAGACAATTTGACACAATATATCAACTGCTGTAAGAGGACACACATTTTCTGATATAATTTGACAGTGAATCACCCAAAGAATTGTATACAAAGAGTGTGGGAAATCTGTCCACATACTAAAGACCAAAGAATTCAGCTGAGGGATCCTAATATCCTACAAGAGCCCCGATGAAAACTTGGGGTTCCTAACAGTGCCTGCCACAAGTCCAACTGCAGACCTAGAGCCCAAAAGCAACATCTCATGCAGGCTTCATGAATCAGCCTTGGGAAGGCCCAAAGGTCAGTGGTGGGAGCTAGAAAGTCTGTGCCAGGGGGATGAAGGATCCGTGCCAGCAGGCAGAGGGATCTGAACTGGAGGAAGCAACACTTAAGGTAAGATCCGCAGCTCCCCCGAAAAGTGCCACAGCCATCCTCAGCAACAGTGAGGGCCCGAGCTCCTCTGACAGTGAGAGAAGCTGAATTCCCATCGGGAAAGCCAATGTGGCAAATTTCTCTAGGACTCTGAGCTGTGCATCATCTTCCTCTGCAAAACGAGAAAGTGATGCTTCAGGTGAGGACCAGAGCTCTACCAAAGTGAACCGCAGCCATTCTCAGGGGCTGTGAAGTACTTAGCCCCTCCTCTGCTGAGAACGGCCAGGTTCACCAGAAAGGTCAGCATGACAGGGTCCTCCAGCAGAATAGCCCAAGAGAACAAGCAGCTGCCATCACCTCCCCCAACACTTCCACAGAGCTCTCCCAAAAACTTCCAAACAGCTTCTTTAGTTCCGCCTCTTCTATTGCAGGCAACAATCCCCAGGTGGGCCTCCCACACACGCTACTTCACTTCAGCTGGGTGTAACAAGCTGATCACCCATTGGAAATCCACCACAGTAACCAAGACATAAGTCAATTACTGGAGAGGTGTGTGAGCACACGAAGAAGTGCTTCTGGGACTGCAGCTCTAGCCCAATGACTAGTGATGAAATACAAACTTTAGAGAACTCACCAAGAATATGTATTACCTGAGAAACTCCAGAGAGTATGTGTGTGTGTGCAGAGTGGTCACAGAAACAACGCTGGACCAAGCACCTTAAAACTTGTATTATACTACATGGGACAATGGAGAAAGTTTACATGGTTGACATTGAGATCTGCTGGTTCTCCTAAGGTGTAGTAAGGAAAAGCAGATCCTCCTGAAAGATAAGGCTGGCTTTTGTGCCACTTAGGAGATCACCTACAAATCTTTGGAATTTCCTAAACTGTACGCATGTCTTCATTATGGATGGGGGCCTCCTTGGGATAACCTAAAAGTTCGTGCTAATAAGATGACTCAACATTCTAGCCACACCCAGTAGTATGGGGGTGTGAGGCAGGCTATGCCAGAAAGACCTACCATATCATCTAGCATACAGGCTGTGAGTCACAAAGGGTCATTGACTGAATATAAACTGAATTTAACCAACTAACCGTGCCTTTTTCTTTTTTGTTTTTGGTACCTAGAATCAAAATCAGGATCTTACACTTGCCAACCAGGCACTTAAGTCACTGAGCTACATCCCTGGCCCAATCATAATTACTTAATGAAGCTGCAATTTTATTTACTTACTTACTTACTTACTTACTTACTTATTTATTTATTTATTTATTTATTTATTTATTTGGTCTCACTAAGCTACATAGCTTAGACTCATAGTGATCCTCTGTCTCAGCCTCCCCAGCAATAGGATTATAGGCATACACTACCATGCCAAGTTTCAGGCTGGCACTGCACACCCGGGGTTTCAGGGCCTGAACAACATGTGGTACCAGGGATCAAACCCATGTCCTTAACCTTGCAGGCAGGTGCTTAGATTATCAAGCTATCTCCCCATCCCCTGAATAATTTTTTTAAATTCTTTTGCACACTGTGATGGGGTTGCAGCTCAGTGGTAGAAGTCTTGCTTAGTATGTGTGAGGTTCTATTCAGAGAGAGGAATTTTTCAGAGTGGGCTACACTCTGGGCTCTGGGCTCTTAGGATGTAGGTTGATCTAAAGATCAATTATGCAGCCTTAGGTTCTATGCAATGTTTTTGATCTCTGAAATTACTAGCGTGACATGAACAAAAATAAGAAAGTAAGATATAGATAATGTTCTCCACACCTCATGCTTATAATCCCTCCCACCAGTAGGGTGAGAAGTGGCAATAGTGTATGTAGCCCACACATAGCTTTTTAAAAATTTGAGAATAGCACACACTTGTGACACTCCTTTAGACAGCCTCGGTGACAATATTCTTTATGTTTCCACCTATACATACATAATTATGCAGTGGAGGCAAAAGAAGCCACATTCTGCCAGACTAGTGATAAGAAAGTGAATTTTCAACATGCATACACAAAAAAAAATTTTTTTAAAACATAGAAAATAACTGGGAGAGCTTCGGTGGACCTGGATAGGTACCAGTAGCATTATTTTTTTTAAGTACACAGGAGGGCCAACAAGATAGCTCAAAGGACTAAGCAGCAGCTTAAGCAAGCTCAGGGACCAGGTTTAGTCCTTGGCACCATATGCTGCACCTGCCCCAACCCTGGACCTGCTGAGCCAGCCACTGAGACCCAGCATGGTAGTGCATGCCTACAGTCCCAGTGCTGGGGAGGCTGCAAACAGTAGGATCACTATAAGTCTGAGCTTCAAAGTGAGACCCTATATCAAATATATTAAAAAATATTTTTTAAAAGAAACACACCAACTGGGCACATAGTCAGTGAGCTAGGCACCAGTATGGGCCACATGGCCCCAAACGCCACATCAGGATAGCATTTCAAACCTCTGGAACTTAGGTATTATTGCAAGGAGAGCAAAGGAGGAAATCTGGCCTGGTGGAAGAAATCTGGAATTGATGTACAAAACCATGATTTAACTGAATAATCCAATATTTGCTTAAAGTGTTCTGGTACCAGGCAAAATGATTACCAGAGTTAGAATTAGGTCATTTATGGAAAATAAAGCTGTTCGGGTCTGTACATCTAAGTAAATTGCAAAATATTTATCCACAACATCTCTGTCCCCAGTCAGCCTAATTCAAGCCCACTCCTATGCAAATGGAAAATGACTTTCTCATGTATTATATATTCCCTCAGGCCTACTAAGGCTTATGTGCTGTTTCTAAGATGAGACATCTAAAACACAACTAAAAACCACTAACCTGGGTACTTATTAAAAGAAATAGCTTGAATTAGTGGGAAATTTCATATAATCCTCAAATACAGGGATGTGTCCCTACAGGCAGAGAAGGAGCACCATATTCCCTGTTACAGGACCCTGCTGACAACAAAGGCAGTGACTGGCAAACAGCAATTTCAAATAGGCACAGAAATAAACACTGCAGAACAGTAAACACATAAGATAACTCATTTGGACACGTTTATATGCAGCATGTAAAAGATTTAAAATAACATTCCCAAGTTAAACTGAAAACATTACTATGTAAATGCCACAACTAAGTCAAATGCAATAGTAAATATCAGCCTCACAAATTGGTCTCCTTTAAGGGCACTCAAAGGAGTTAGATTACAAGCTGTGATCTTAAGAACTGTCCTCCTTTCTATCAATCATTTCTGTTTTGACATCAAACCCACTGACCAGCATATGGTTAGGACTTTTTGAACAATTGACTTTGAAAACCTAGCAGACATTCATTCCCCACCTTCTTAGAAACCTCATACAGCTCCTGTTGCCAAAAAGACAAAGGAAAAATAAAAGCATAAATTAAATCCCATTTCAGAAGAGAACAGACACCCATTCCCCCATTGTTTGTACACATCTGGGTCAATTCTTCCACTGAATCGGTCCAGGCAAGCAGTCATCAATCAGCAGGCCTCACCAAGTGTGAGTCAGAATGGCTCAACAGAACAATCGGAGCCTTTCATTAATTCCCTATTGTTGCCTTTTAAAACACAAGGTGCTTACTGATCTCATCACACTGAGTTTTGTTTTACTGCAATGCTGAACAGACCCAGCCTGCATATCCTCTTGAAGTTGTGAAATAATGGCTCAGTGAACAGATGTGTACCCTCTCCAAGTGGCTCTTTGTGGAAATGAATTTTTATGAGCTCAAACTACCTTTGATTCAGCTCTGATTAAAAGTCAAGTTAAAGCTAAATACCATTTTTTGCATGAAACTGCACAGGAATTCTAGGGTTATAGATCAAGGACTTCAGAGACTTAAAAATATCAATCTAGCAATCAGCCTCTGCTTGATGAGATGAAATAACAGCATAGGACAGAGATAAAAAGGACAGGCTTTTTAGGCCAGACAGCCTCAGTTTGGATCCTTCCTCCATTAGCCATGTGATCCTTAACAAATTGCTCAACTTCTCTATGCTTCTACTCAGAGTATTTTATGGGGAATAGTAAACAGCTACCCCACTGCATTACTATAGAGGATGATGTTATCCTTCACATAGAACAATTCCTGGCACATGGCAAATGTACATTAAGACTAGTTATTCTTTGCATATAGGTAAACTAGAGAAATAGTTGAGTAATGGTTATATGCCAATTAATATGTTAGTTCTGTTTATTTCTGTTAACTAAAAAACTCAGAAAGCTTTCCCGTAATATTGTGAAAAGCATGGCTCCAAAAGCAATTAACCAGGAGCTCAGAGCATTTGTTCTTCTTCTTTTTTTTTTGAGACAGGGTCTCACTATGCAGTTCAGGCTGGCCTTGAGCTCACTTTTGTAGCCCAGGCTGGTCTTGAACTCACACTGATCCTCCTGCCTCAGCCTCCCAAGTGCTGGGATTACAGGCGTGAGCCACCACGCCCAGCTTCAGGGCATTTGTTATAGAAACCTCATTCATTAGTTGTTTGTTAGAGATGTGAGATTATTCTCTGTAATTGTTGATTGTGTTTGCCATAAGAGGCTGTTCTGATTCACCAACCTTACCACTCACAAGCTGTAAGCTGCTAAATGTAGCATTGCTGATTTAGGTTCTGTGTATTCAATCAATACAAAAGGATTCTGCAAATGCTACTAAAATTGGACACAGTGGAAAAGGCATTCTTCATTGTGAAAAAAGTTTAAAAAGTAAGGTGACTCTAGCAGAATTACTTTAAAACTCAACACAATATCTCTGTTTGAAATACAATATCTTCTGTCTGACAGCATTCAATTTATTTTCAGATTTATTCAGTGTTTTCTCAACTTCGCAAGCACTTGAAACCTGATAAAAGTGGAGTGAATGTCTTTTTTCATTTCCAGTTGTTACATCAAGAATATTTTTCAAATGTCTTTCATACTTCTCATGCCTTCAATAAGTACCCCTAGCTCTACTCTGAGAAGACCATAGTGGTGATGGGTGAAAATTTTGCTCACATGACATCTTTAATTCTGCAGAGCAATGTAATCCATCCCTTCTCTAACTTGCTGATTTTCTAAAGTTTCACCATGGATGAGCTGCAGAGCCTTCTACTGAAGACTGAAAGGCTAAGATTTCCCAGCCAGGACCCCTTATTGGCTTCCTGATCTCATAGTACAGAGTTTGGGGTCCGGAAGGGGCGATGCTGATGCTCAAGCTGTTTGGTGTGTTTTGCTTTGGTTTCCTCTTGTTTTAACTGTGAGTAGTTAGCAGATGTGTCCTTGGCTCCAACACATTTACTTTGGGCTTGGCTCTTAACTCCCAGAAGAGCGCACAAAGACTGAGTGAGCCAAGAGATACACAGCAGCAGGCTCCAGAGAAGACTGTCATGGAGACTCCTCAGTGAGCCTCAGCAGGTGCCCTGCTCCCTGTGCCAGACCTCAAATCTCAAAATAGGCACCAAAAATGGAAACCATGAGATAGACTCAGGTTATGGCCCAGAAACAGAGGTGAAGGCTCATGTTCAAATAACTTAATTCCCAAATCTTACCCTGCAATCACACACACACACACACACACACACACACACACACATTTTTCATCTTGTGTCAATCCTCAACAAAAACATTTCATCCCAAATTCTATCTATTAGTGGACAGATCCCAATTTTTTGAACCTAAGAACTTACTTTTGGAAGCCCAATATTTTGAACAGCAATAAATTTTCAATATTTATGAATTGAAAAACTACTGTGAATATTGCAGCACTTTTAAGTAAGTTTCTCCTTGTCTTAACTAATTAAAATATATCCATGTATATATTTTACCTATAAAGACATATATATATAAAATAAACATCATTATACTTGTGAAAATACTCAATAACTATCAGCTATAATTCAATATTTACTATTCGAGCAGTTATGCAATTCCTGTGCACATATGGGTTGTCAAGGAATTTTATTTTTTGTTTTCTTTTATTTATTTATTTACTTTGTTTTCCACAGGATTTGCTAAGTTGCCCCAATAGAACTTGAATCTGTGATCCTCCTCAATCTTCCTAAGGGCTAGGACTATAGTTATGTACCACTGGGCCTGGCTTCTCAAAGTCCTCACAGAACTCTGTAAAAAAAAAGCCATATTCTACTCTAAATTTCCTTTCAGGAAATTTGTTTAATTTGTATCTTACCATGATTACCACCATCAATATCTACCTGGTGTTGTGCTTATAAAAAAGTTGAATCTATATTCCTAAAATATCATGAAAAGATAAAGTATCTTGTTTCTATACCTTAGCATTTCTAAACTTCTCCACCATATTTTTATTTTTTAATTCATTTTAATGAGAAAAAAGATAAAGTAGCAATGAAACAATTTCAAACAGTTTAGTAGGATGGTTACAATAATTAATATAGTACATATTGTGGTCTTCATAGTATTCAGAGGACAAGATGTAGAGCTGATATCTTGTCTAAACAATATTAGTACAAACTTTTATTCTCAATAAACTAAGAGAAAGTAGCTGTATATCTATCTTGTGTGTGTATATATATTTTTTTTCTTTTTAAAATTTTTAGTACTAGGAGAAAATATACCATGTCTTACTAGTAGATGGTAAGTCAAAAATACAGTCTAAATCATAAAACAAAAATCATAATTAAACAATATTCAGGAAATTAATTAAATATTAATTAACTAAAAATTAAGTTAAGTGTTTCAAAACAACATTCCAAAGTTCAAATCAAATCGTGAGTCCAACTTACTGGAGAGAATGTTCCGCATCATATGTACAAATCTGTAATTAATTCACAGTACTTGCATAGTATTTGAATAGACTAATATATACAAAAACATCAACTAAGAAAAAATTTCCACAGTAGTAAAGCATTACTAAGAATAAAACATAACATAAACACTGGAATGGCAAATATATGACCAAAACTTCTAACAGTTTGGGGATAGGATACTGCACAAAGTTCCAGCATGTCATATACATGGACAGTATACTGGTGGTCAGGTGTCACTTGTGGGACTGAGCTACTGCTAGTTCCTTGTTATCCGCCCTGTAAACCCAGACATAATCATGACTCATAGGTTGCAGGAGAAGTCCATTTGCGGAATATTCTGCCTGGAAATATTTTGCTGCTGTATACAAAAGAATAGTTGAAAGACTGCTCTTTTTCTCCTGTGTTTAATTGTTTGCCCTATTTGGTGGGTTCTTTCCATTCTCCTTCATGGAGATGTGGTCATTTTGATCCCTCTCTACTTTTAGTAAACAGTGTAGAGTTGGCTTTATTATCATGAAATTCTTTAGTTGTTCTTTGTCGTGGAAGTATTTCACTTCTCCATCAAACTTGAAAGAGAGTTTTGCAGGGTATAGCAGACTGGGCTGAAATTTGTTTTCATGGAGGACTTGAAGTACTTTGCTCCATGCTTTTCTTGACTTCATGGTTTGTGAATAGAAATCTGCCATTATTCTGATGGGTTTTCCTTTAAATGTGATCTCTTTATATTCTCTGGTGGCTTTTAGTATACTATTCCTGTGCTGAATTTCTGGGATCTTGATTATTATATGTCTGGGTGTAATTGGGTTAATGTTATTTGGAGTTCTATATGTTTCAGTTACTTGAATGTCAAATTGTTTCCCCATATTTGGGAAGTTTTCTGCTATTACTTCTGCCCATATTCTTTTTATATCATTTATATTGATTCCTTCTTTCTCTTTGATGCCCATTAGTCTTATGTTGTTCATCTTTACATTGTCTTACAGATGTTGAATTATTTTTTCCTACATCCTAGTTGTTTTTAAGAGATCTTTTCCTACCTTTTCACTAGATACAATGGTGTCTACAAGGTCTGAAAGTCTACTTTGACTTTCATTGAAATGATTTTGCCAGCTTGTGATTGAAGTTTTAATTTCCTGTATAGCAATTTGAATCTGCTTCCTGCATTCTGTTACTTTCCTATATTGCTCATTCAAGAAGTCCATCATTTTATGTTCTCCTCTATTCTTTATCAGTGTCTTCTTTAGAAGAACTTAGTACTTCTTTCATTGTAGTTATCATTTCTTTTTTACTTCAGAAATTATTTCTGATCTGATTTCCTCTATACCTTTCTGCAGTTGTCCCATTACTTTAGATGCTATTATTTCAGAGATTTCAGGTGGGTGATTTCCAATGTCTTCTATGCTATTGTCTCCTGCATTTGTTCTGGGTGGGCTTGCTACCTGACAGCGCATTTTGCTCTTTCTCTTGTCATTTTGTATACCCTGCCTTCTGACCTTTGGTATAGAGCTTTGGTAGAGTTCTTACCTTAGCACCAGATCTGGATCTACCAAGTTCAAACTTGCCCAGATGAGTGTGGCTTGGGTCTGGCTGCTGTGCTCCACTTCTTCCTGCTGCAGCCCTTGGAGGTGAACCTGATCTGCTACTCTGGCAAGATGTTCTGCTCCTGGATTAGCTAGGTGGGTCTTGTCTCTAGCTTCTCTGCAGGAGTTCTACCTCAGGGCTCCACATTGGGCCTGTCTGATGGATAAAGTTACACTCACATGCCGGGCCTTGTTGCTGGGTTGAATGAGTTTCTGGTGATCCCAGGAGATCTCATTCACATGCCTGGCCTAGTTGCTGGGTCAAATGAGTTTCTCCACTATAGTTTTAATGTGTAGGTTTCTCCTTTGTATAAGAGAATTGATTCTAACATTACTCATGAAAGGCAAGAAAATCGCGAAGGAAAGTAACAGTATTAGCAGTTCTGCCAAGATTTGCTCTCAACACGATGTGAAAACATTTCCTCTAAGATCAAGGTACTAAAATGGATTCAGCTACCCTTGATAACAGAAATCACTGGCCTGATGGCCTCTGGATCAGTCTAAATTCATATGTTTTTATAACAGAACTAGTTACACTCTAAATATAAAGAATTTATATTTAGAATTTATAAACTTTAACAGCTCAGTTAAACGGTATTCAAATGACATAAAAAGACAATTCAAAAAAATGCCTAATAAACACTGAAAAATAAATCTCACCTCACAAATAACAAAGGAAATCCCAAATCAAGTAGAAATGATGTAGCATTTTTGTTGAGCAAATTTAAACATCTTTTGAAGAAAATGGTTCTTAGAATAATAAGGATATAGTAAACTTTCATACATTGATGATGAATATGTGAACTAGTGTAATCTTTTGGGTGCTAATTCATCAATGTTCACTTAAAAATCTAAGAAAATTCATATTAATATCTTGGATACCCATCATTATTAGATTCATAGGGTAAATAATGAAATATACATATGTGGTAGATTATAAAAATGAAAACCAATCACAATTATATGTGCCTACCCACAAGAATGCATTTTGCAACCTAGCTTTGCGCTTCCATGAAGAAGTGCACTCTAAGGCCAGGTATAATAGTGCACACCTACAATCCCCAAACTTGAGAAACTGCAGCAAGACAGTGGTTTGTTTGGGGCCAGCCTAGGCTACCTAACAAGGCTCTGTCTCCAAACGAAAAATTTTAAGTAAGAAAATGATGAAGTCTGTCCTCCATTCCTTGATCCTAGGGTACCCATGTGACTTTTCTTGGCCAACCGAATATAGAAGAGGTAACAGTGTGCAATTTCAAAGTCCATTTCTCAAGATTGTCCATCTTCATGCTCACTCTCTTAAAAGCTCTTATTTAACCATGAATAAACCAAGACTGCCTCCTGCACAAGAAACTGCATGAATGAGCAGGTCCTACCTGAGACCCTAAATTTGTAAGAAAGTCCTACCAAGACCATTAAAGTTGACCTGGACTGAGCTACAGTTGACTCAGGTACATGGATCTAACCAGGACTAAAAGAGACACAATTGAGTCCCACTTAAATTGCTGATGCAATGGCAGCTCACCTGTTATATCATAATTAGCATGCAAGTATTAGAAAAATATATTAGCTCACATTGGACTGGAAGAATGCTTAAGATATATCAGGAAAGAAAGTTGATAACTGTTGCTTATATTAAGAATCAATTATCCACAAGAGAAAAATAAGATAAAACCTATAAAAAGCTTCTAGGAAAACATGCATGGACTTGCGCCAATGTTTACCAGGGGAATATGTAATTGTCAGAAGAAAGATGAAAGTAGGGCAGAGAGGAAACTGGGTTTTTTTTTCTTTTCCCTATGTCTGTATTATATGATGATAACAGCCAGATAAATCACTATTATAATTTAATGATATGGCTTTTGAAGAAAAATTATAAATAGTCAATGCCTAGGTAAAGAGCCTGGAGTACACTGGAGCATTGAAGGCTTCTGATTGAAGACACAAAGGCCCAGCGATGAAAAGCACGCTGGCTTTGGGTTCTGAGCATCGCCCACACAAGAGGAAAATACAAAAGAAAGAGGTGGTGTGCTATTCCCACTATTCTGTTCCTATGAAATTAATTATAGGAAATAATCCTAACTGTGCATAATTAATGACACTGAGTTATTTTATTTTTACTCTTTATTATATCAAAAACTGGAGCAAACATAAATATCTGCTGGTAGTATAGTGGTTAAATAAATCATGGCAATTTGTACACAGATACAGTCATTAAAAGCCATATTGTGCATCTAGAAACACTCTGGTTATGAAAAAAATATGTAATACATAAAACTGAACACACCACACTGGTATAACTTTGTACAAAGGTTTGCATAATTTATGTGCATAAGTTTTTATGATTTATATGTATATGAGAAATCTAATATACCAAGTTGTTATATGACTCATCTTTGCATGTTTGATTCAAAAGTGACTTTTATTTTCTTCTTCAAATTTTGTTTCCCCCTTATATATTGAGAATACACTTTTCTTAAAAATAAGAATAGGGAGCTGGGGAGATGGCTCCGAGGCACAAGTGCCTGCTGGGCAAGTGCAAGGTCGTGAGTTTGAACCCCAGTCCCACCAAAAAAAAAATAAGAATAAAATACAATTTTTTTAATCTTGGGAAAGGGAGGAGACAGAAGCTAGTAAAAAATACAAGGAAACACTAAAATGACAGCTCTGTTCAAAGCTCTAATTTCCTTACCTCCCCTGGACACTGAATTAGGAGGATCATAAGTTCAAACACATCCTGGGTAACATTGTGACTTAGTAAGACCCTGTCTCAAAATAAAAAATAAAAAAGGTCAGGAAATTTAACTCAGCATGGAGGCCCTGAATTCTAACCTCAGTGCCACCAAAAATAAAAAATCTGTCCAACTAGAGACAGTTTATCATCTGCATGAGACAGTGCAGATGACAGTATAGCGTGCCTGTCTGTTTATCCTGAATTTCTGTAGCACAGAGATGGACAGTAACAATGCCTAGGAGAGATCATGGCTTTATGAAGCCACTGAGTTGGCAAACGTGATAGAGTATAGGACAGAAATGGAGAAGGTGGACATTAGATGGGGATGCAGAGAAAACAGTCTCTTTAGCAAATAGTGCTGGGAAAGTGGTTATCCACATACAGAAGAATGAATCTAATGCATGCTGCTCATTTTATACAAACTAAAGTCAAAATAGTTCAAAATTCTTACTATTAGAAAAGAAACATTGAATTTACTGAAAGATAAAAGAGGCAAAATTCTTGAAGACCTAAACATAGAGAAGGACTTTTAAGCAAAACCCAACCACACAAAAAATAACATCAAGCATCAACAAAGAGGATTATATTAAATTAAAAAGTTTCTACACATCAAGGAAAACAACTAACAGGTAAAAAGATAATCTGCAAAATTGGGGAAAAAAAATGCCAGACAGAAAGCTAACATCTACAATAAATAAGAAACTCAAAAAAAATTCAACCCTCCAAAATAACAGACCCAGTCTAAAATGGGGAATCGAAACAAATAGACACTTCTCAGAAGAAAGCATTTATTTATCCAGTCAAGTTGACCTATCACAACTAATGGTGCCAAGAGTCTACGAGTTGCTTGATTGCTTTCTCATCCCATCTTATGTTCAAGAAATATCATCTATTCTTTAACAATTATCAAAAAAATGAATAAGTAAGAGTATACAGCAAGGTTCCCAACCTTATTGAGCTTACATTTTTGTTGCTGAAATAAACACATATGAGAAAATAACAAAGTGATTCATCCAACAATAGTTTTCAATCAAGAGATTCACCAGGTAGACTAAGCGTACCATTTATAGTATCACTAATACCCTGAACTGTGGACATATTTCTATTGTCTATAGTCATCCTTCAGAAAACCTTTATGGAAGAATCTTTAAATAGCCTTAGAGAGAGTGTGTATGTGTATAAGTGTAAGGAGTTGGGTGAGCATAGTACAGTTTTAGCACCAGGGTGCAGAAAGTCAAGTGAAGAACTGTAATGTGAGGCCCATATCTTGAAACAAAGAGGGTGCCAGATAAGCCAGGGAGGAGAGAGCCAAGCCACACCTCAAGAGCCTCCTGTGGAAAGATCTCCATGGAAAAGCACAAGTACTCCAGCATTTTGACAAAACCTATACAAGAGCAGTTAAACCACAAAGTAAGGTCCAGGGGCCAGTGGATGAACTCTAACCTTTCTTCTATTTATATCTCTTCTTTCTTGGGAAACTCTCTGGTGGAGATTCTCTAATGTGACTATCTACCACCAGACTAGATTGATGCTGGATAAGATAATGCCCACAATTCTCTGATCTTCAACTCTTAGCACCATGTCTGTCCATCGTGCGAACTCTGTGTTTTCTTTTATCATCACCAAGTAATCAAGCCTTCATCATGATAGTATATGACTGTCATTCTGGAAACAAGTCTGAAGGTATAAGGGAGAAAGCATGTTGATTGACAGAGATTTGCCCAACCCATTGTCAACCAGATTTCCCAGAAATCCCTCTTTATATCTTGAAGCAAAAATACCAAAAAGCTTCAGGGACCTTACACATGATTGACACAAGACAGAAGCAAAAAATTCCATAATAGAAGCCAGGCCTGTCTGCCTTAGTCTGGACTAAGTGGGTCTTCATCTTCTTTGTAGGGATGACCTCAACCTAACACTGTGACTCTTAGAGGCCTTGGAACACAGACAGACCATGTCTGCTAGTATTTGGGGGCTTGTGTAGCAAATAATTGATCTTAGCATAGCAGTCTGCTCTTTGCCCTGAGCTACTGAGAGATGACCTCAAGGCCCCTGGAAGATCTTGCTTGCTGTGAGTGCTACGGTTTGCCTAAAAGCTTTAGCCACCAGTCAGTGAACTTCTAGGAAGATTCCAAATTTATCATCTTCATCAACACATAGTTACCACCAGGGAGCTATATTTCTGGGCTCTCAGAAAGCTGATGGAGAGCAAAGGGATAAAAAATAAAGCACAAACAAAAAATGCCCAGGACCCTGTCAGGACATAGCCAAGCTATAAGAACTTGGAGAGACCTATCAACATAGTTGGAAATAGGAGCATGGGAACTATGAGTGGTCCTCTGAGGGCTAGTGAAGAAACTACTGATTAAGTTAGGGAGAAATCTTCCCATTGGTGGGCTCAGAGAAGACAGAGTTATGACATGGTGTGGAGTGCAGTGGAATTTTTTCAGACCTCATTCACAGAAGCATCCTACCACTTGCCACTAGTACCTGAGGTAATTGGGCAGTAGCTAAAAATATAATTTTCTCAAAACACAGGAAATCTATTTTTAATAGCCAATTGTCTAAGGTTTGTCTCCTGGTTGAGCTCAAAAAGTAAGCCGACTCCTCCAGCTGTAGATGCTGGCTACACACCTCATGAGGGCCCTTTCTGACCTTTCCCCTCCCCCCTCTACATCCCTCAGCAGGAACAGCACTCCTCTGTTGGTTTGACTGTAATCCTCCAGCTCCTCAAACACACTATTAAGGCCTGCCCACCTACTCGAACCCACCCTGACCAGTGCAGTCAGACTGGTATTCCAGAGTGTCTCTGATCCCTTTAAAATACCCCCCAGGATGTCTCTTGAGACCAGGCTCTCTCTGCAAATACACTGTGCTTTTCCCCTTCAACTCTTGTTCAGGTCATTCCTTCTGCCTCGAAGACTGTACTCTCTGTTTTGGGTGCCAAAATCCCTTCCTGATTCACACCTATGTGAAGGCAATTGTGGTCACCCTTGCCAACTCAGAACCTCATAAAATCTTGCTTCAGATTACATTTAGGGCTGGCCAAATAGCTCACTCGATTAAAGAGCCTGCAAACAGGCACAGGGGCCCCAAGGGGTTCGATCCCTGTGCCTGCCATGTCAGCCCCTGCCCCCAGGGTGCTCTGAGACTGCAATTGAGACTGGGCATGGTGGTTCATGCCTGCAATCCCAGCTCTTGGGAGGCTGTGAAGAGGCAGATCATTATGAGTCCAATCTAGTAGGAAGACCCTGAACACCCTGCAGACCCTTCCCTAAAATACAAAGGAAAGAAATTACGTTTATGTATGGATAGGTCACAGGCACTGGGTAAGATACCAAAGATGGAGTACCAAGGGAAAAATGTACCTGACAACAGGCCTCTGACAATCTAATAGAAGAGATAAAACAAACATAAAAACATATCTATGCAAGTTAGAATGAGTTTTATGTTAATAACAAATATGGGGTGAAGAGAAAGAATGAAAGATCTGATTTAAAAATGCTGATCAGGAAATGTTTCTCCCTCTACCAGAAGATCTGGGGTTAGGGGAGTGGAGAGCAATGTCAGAACTGTAACATTAATGAACATGACTGTGCTTGAGAACCTAAAAGAAGGAAAAGGAAGTTTCACCAAAGAGCAAGATATAAACAAATGAACCACAGGACTCCTGAAAGATCACCCCACACACCTTGCTGACACCACTCAGGGAATGTAATTTGGATTTGTGCCAATATATCATATCACCAGTATCGCTTTCACTCAGATAAAGTAGCATGCATTTGTACCTTGTCTGTTTAGGAAAACTGTACTTTCTTTTGAATAAAACATAGTCAAGATTTATGTACATCAAATCTTTTGTGTACACAGAAAGCTATGCTAACTGGCTAGCACACGAACAGATGTCGAGTTAGCAGCTGAACCTCTAACGACAGCCAACCTCCAGAGCACCATTCATCTCAGCTATTCATTATCACCTTTTAGGAATTAGAATTCCAGCATCTAGAATGGACACTTGTGCAAACTTGGAGGATGTCAACATCAAAGTTCAGGGCATTTTTCCTAACCATTCCTGGGGCTTTAACAAAATTCCAGAGCTATTGATGGAAGTGTAGATTAGCAACAGCAGCTAATGTAGTGTGACATGACAGGAAGTAGAACCACCTTTCTGTGCAACTCTATCAACCTTCAATGAAATTCTTAGGAAATCTGTGTAGCTTATTAAATAAGCTAGCTCTGTACGAGGTGATCTTTCAGTGTAACTGAGTGGCCTTTTAGATCTGGAACAAAATGGTTATCCATAAAAAGAGAGAAACACAGAAGGAGTGAGTCACAATAACATCTCCTAGGAAGCACGGTGTCTAGCAGTTATTGCTTTCATCAACTAACGAAATTGGCACATCTGTCTCTGAGAGCTTGGAAGTACTCCTAGGAATCTTTAATAGGAGCCTCTCTAATGGGAATGCCTACTGAGTAGAGCAACTTTTCAGGCTATGAGGCAAGGCCGAGGTAAGGAAAACTTGGCCTATCACAAACACTGTGTCCTTGCCAGTGGTATAATGTCGACTGAGACATAGTTCCTGACCTCAGCAAGTTCACAACCTTCTTGACTTGCTCTGCAGAAAAACATAAAATCAATATGTAATGTGAAAAGAAGGTATTACAGATGGGTATCCTAGAAGCACATAAAAGGGACTTCCACTACATGTTCACTGGGGTAAGAAAAGATATCTTTAAACTATAAAATACCAGAAGTATTTTAATAATACATAGAAACTGAACATAAATCCTGGGAAATCAAGAAGTCTGTCTCTTGGACTTTGTTGGATAAATGGTATCTAAGTCTGCTAAAGCTGCCACAACAAAAGACTGCATACTAGGTGAGGAAAAAAAAAATTTTTCCCAGTTCTAAAGGCTAAAAGTCCAAGATCCAGGTGTCCAAGGGTTTGTTTTTTCCTGAGAGTTTTCTCTTGGGCTTACACAGGCCATCTGCTCCCTATATCTTCAGGCAACCTTCTTTCTGTGGAAAGGTCTCCTAGAATCCCTTCCTTGTCCTACAAGAACATTCCCCTGATGGATTATGACCCTACTCATGTTATCCTTTAACCACAGTTGCCTCCCTAAAGGTCTTCTCTATAAATATTGGCAGTTAGGACATATTAATTTTAGGAGGACAGTTAGGACACAATTCAGCCTATAACCAGTGAGGAAAAGGCTATTCTCTTACCAGAGAAAGCCCTGTTATAATGTAATTTACAGAAAGAGAAGCTAGCCCTAAAATCTAAGGATAGAAAACTCATGGACCTTGACTAACTGTAGTTAGGAAATGAGGGAAAATCTCTGCTGCTATCTAGAAATGATGGAAGTGTATTCATGGTTTCTGCTACTCTTTCTCTTTTTCTGCATTTGTATGCTATTTGTTTTAAAGACATTATTTATTTTTCTAGAGAAAATATACAATGTTGATGTCATCACTACCTACCTGCCTCCTTTGCTTCCACATTTTATTACAATTTTCCATGTGTAGATAAATACTTGGTTGACTATTTGCACATCCATAAGTAATTTAATTTCACTCATTACTTTTCATAAAGATCACTATGGAAGCCACAAAACTATTCTTTATGCCTATAGTTCTGGAACTCCTAATACAAGAAATTCATATTTTTTGTTGGACTCATGTATATCTGTGTATGTAAGAAGGAATTTATAAGTGTCATCAATTGTTCAAACGGGCCCACTCATCAACACAGAGATTAAAAATAAGAGATCGCACCCCTACTACTACACGTGTCTTATTTAAAATTGTTTAATCTTTGTGATTCATCTCAATGATTTTGTTCTCTATTTATGTAATCCCATTCAAAATTTTTTAACTTACAATTTAAAATGGTCCTTTGTCAGCAATTCCTCATGCAATCTTTTAAAAAACTGATCATGGAGTACCTCTTCTAACCAATACTTCAATAGTCAGGCTCTATTTTAGATGGTGTGGAACAAATATTCAGCCATATACCTGTGAAATACTTTAAATAAATGGCATGTGCCCTACCTGTTCTCCACTGTTGTATAAGCAGCTCCCTCAAATTTAGTGGTTTAAGGCAACATACATTTACTATCTCACAGTTTTAGTTGGTCAGGAGCTTGGCACAGCTTAACAAGGTTCTCTGCTTAGAATCTCACAGGGCTCCACATTAGGTATATCCTGGGCTGTATCTTTTTAATCCAAAGCTTAATTACAGAAGAATGGATCCCAAGGCTCACTCAAGCTGTGAGCAGAATTCATTTCCTTTCAGTTGCATGGCTGCAGACTCCAGATATTTTTCTAGCTGTCAGCTCAGATCTCTGATTTTCTACAAATTATACGTTCTAGAGGTTTCCTGCAGTCCTCTGCCCAAGGACTTCCTCAACCCAGTCATTTGTATCATCAAACCAACGGGAAGAATTTCTCATTCCATTCTGCTAAGGCAGACTCTTTTCTAATGTAGCATAATAACAGAGTGACGTCACATCATCTTTGCATTTTTTTTAATTTGGAGCAAGTCACAGGTCTCTCCTATTGCACATGGATATGGATATGAAGAAGCAGTAATCTCTCTGTTCCTCACAGCCAACTATCTGACCAGTGATTTACACCCCTCCCATTTGCAAAACCCATTCACACATATCTTTAATAATCTTATTTCCTACATCCTCCGACAAAGTCAAAACTGCCTTTTGCCCCACAACAGATTTGACGACTTCTGGCTGCTGGAGACATCTAGCCATATCTCCTTAACATGCTGACATGAACCTAAAAATAATGCTCTAGCCCTTCAAGGAGCATGTGATCTTGCAGTGGCAAACAGAAACATCAAAATGTCATCCCGAATTTGGAGGCAGATTTATTTAATGTCAGTGGGTGCTGACCTAAAGAAAAAAATATCAGGCTCTGAATGCTAGTAGGATAGTATTCTTATCAGTGTGTAAGTGGGTAGCATAGAAGTAGAGTACTTGGATGGCTTTGATTGGTTCTTACAATACCCACCATAGTGACCAGCCATTTCTAAGAGACAGTGGTAACAGGAAGTATAACAGGAACTGAGATAAACTGGAGATTACTTGGGCAACTGACAGGCAGTAAACTGGGTGGGGGGGGGAGCGTTTTCTGCTATAGACTGGCTGCTTTATTTAGAGCAGTGGTTCTCAACCTTTCTAATGCCGTGACCTGGCAATACAGTTCCACATGTTGCGGTGACCCCAGATAATTTTGGTGGCCACTTAAAATTACTAATTTCAATAAATAACATTTCACCATGGCACAGCATAGGTTTAAATATGTATTTTCCAATGGCTTTAGGCAACCCCTGTGTTTTGGTCGTTCAAACCCCGCCAGGGTCACAACCCACAGGTTGAGAACCGCTGATTTAGAATAACCAAGCCATTATTATTATATCACTACCATCACAGTTTTGATCCTCCTCTGGCTCCAACAGTGATGCTAGTTCTATCTAAACCTGTATAACTATTGTGAGGACAATGTACAGTGTGTCAACTGTTAAAAAGAAAAAAAAATTAATGTTTATTGAAAGTGTTAATGTTTAATTGTTTGATCAATCTTATACACCAATATCTATCCATCTAAACTGATCCGATGATGAAAATATGTAATATAACCATTGTTAAATTTTTCTGGTTTTGAAACTCTGTACTATATGTAAAAAAATGAATTAATTAAAAATAAAAATCAGCCGGGCGTGGTGGCGCACACCTGTAATCCTAGCACTCGGGAGGCTGAGGCAGGAGGATTGGT